>JALRMK010000046.1:0-291173 GCA_026119845.1 Pezicula carpinea | reverse complement strand
AACCCTAACCCTAACCCTAACCCTAACCCTAACCCTAACCCTAACCCTAACCCTAACCCTAACCCTAACCCTAACCCTAACCCAAACCCATAATTATCTTAAAGCTATATTCTTAAGATAGTATAATAGTTATATCTATAAACTTTATAGTTATTATAGACCTTTATAAGCTTAGAATAGATTCTACTCTAAACGTAGTAGTTACCTAGAATCTCTTTATTAGTATACTAACTAAATGTTAAAGTACCTATAGTAACAGTAGCTTCTTAAATCTCACCACTAGTTTATTAGTAAGAGCTAAGCTTATTAGTTTATTATAACCAGGATAGTTTATTTTATTAACAATTATAGTGGTATATTAGGAGTGTAGTCACGAGTAACATACACATTACTATATCTATTATAGTATACTTAGTAGTCTCGTAGGGTTCTTAGACGCTAGGAAAATAACTTACGTTTAATAGTAAGATACTAGCTAATACTCCTCTCTAAGCTTAGACTAGATCTCTAGGTATTATAAGAGCTTATAAATTATATACGTGAAGATAGTACTAAATACTTCAACTATAAATACTATGTAGTAGTAGATATTTTTAGTCCTCGTCTATAATACTAGTGTCATTAGGACTACTTACTAATATAGTTAAAATACTTACTTACTAGTTCTTAACGTTAAGCTTCTATTATTATAAAGCTAGCTTTCCTTACACCTATCTAAGATTTTACTAGATTAGACTATATAATATCGTATAAGACTAGTAGATATCCTACTTTAATAGCCTACCCTTTGTCTCTTATTCTTAAAACCTCTTTAGTAGCGTCGACCTTTAGTAATGTCTAAGCTTTAAACTTATAACAAGCTAGAGTTATATCTTTAGATACAAGAGGTACTCTAAGTATATAGAGGTATTTTATAAGACATAGATACTCTCGAAGCTAGAACGAAGCTTAGTTAGTTAGAAAGATAACTATAAACAGGTCTAACTATTTCTTTCACGCCTTTATATTAATAATAAAGTCGAGTGAAAGTAGAATACTAAATGTAAAGACAGAGGTATAGTTAAAAATCATACCCTAGACGATTAGTAGTACATTTAAGGCGCCTTCTAGAGATATAACTATGTTATAGAGTACTAAGAATATATAATTAACCATGAGAGTTTATATAATCTCTCGAGTATTAGGTGAAGAGGTAATAGATAATTAAATATACACGCCTTAAATATATTTATAGTAGCGACAATGTTCAGGGCTAAGTACCGAGGTAAATATATTTAAGGACCTACTCTATTAGTAATAGTCTAGTACTTAACACCTTAAAACAATAGATTAATCGCTAAAAAGACTATTAAAGGAGATTCACTCACCTAAGAGTAGTCTAATAACTATATAATAGGTGTTTATTAAAGGAGACTCTTTGTTTATTAAAGTTAACTTTATTATATTTAGCTATAGCTTTTACTAGATATATCTTAATGTTATTAAGAACTATAACAATATACTATCCATGGTAACTTATATACTATAAACTATTGTCGGTAGATTTTTAACCTTGTTTTACTAGGTATCTACCTTTTCGTCGCTTAATTTACAGGGTACTTTTTATCTCACATAAGAATATAATAGATTCTAAGGATATATCTATATCTATATCTATATTTACATCTTAGTAAATAAATTAGTAAGCTTTTACTTCTCACGCCGCCTTAGTACCTAGACTGTTACCCCTATACTATTATCTATTTTTATTTACATGTTATAATATACTAACTAGCTTTCTTCTATAACCTACTATAACTTAACAACGCTCGATTAATACAACTTAGTATTAAGACTAGTATAACTAATTTATTTTTACTTTATAATCTAGATCCTATTCTACTCACCTACATTTACCCCTCCTTCACTACTCTACTAAGCGTCGAGAAGTACTGTTATTATATTTACTAGTGTACCTACTACACTCTTTCACGTCCTATAAAACATTATATAATTATCATAGAGAATTACTAGAAACTAGAGAAAATTAGAGAAGGTTAATACATCTTAATATAAGCTATAGACTAGGTCGTATATTAATGAGTGTCTAGACACGTCTAACCCTATAAAGATATATATAGTATAGTATATAAAGCTTATAATCTTCTTAATATAGGACACATTGTTACTCTTAAGATAATCTACCTCGAAGCTAAAGACAAGGGTGTCCCTAGTATAGTAATTTATGAAATTTCTCTTCTAAAGGAAATAAACAACCTAAACATTATATGTCTCCTTAACATTATACACTCTAATGGTTATAAACTCTATCTCGTCGTTGAATTTATAGATCTCGATTTAAAGCGATACATAGAGGCCCTCCTAGTGTCTAATAACAGACGAGGTAAATCTCTTTCTAAAGAATCTAGACCTAAACTAGGAAGCCTTAGTTTAAGAGACGTAATAGTAAAGAAACTTATAAGTTAATTATATAAAGATGTTTAATACTATTATAGCTATTATATCCTACATTAAGATCTTAAGCTATAGAATCTATTAATTAATAGCGAAGGAAACCTTAAGCTTATAGATTTTAGTCTTACACACACTTTTAGTGTCTCTCTTTATACCTATACTTATAAAGTTATCACTCTCTAGTATAGATCTCTAGAGATTCTACTTAGAAGTCGCTAGTACTTAACTAGTGTTAATATATAGTCTGTAGAGTGTATCTTTACTAAGATATATACTCGGAAACTACTATTCCCTAGTAATTTTAAAATCGATGAAATCTTTAAGATCTTTAAGTAAGTATATATCTGACTTATTCTTACTCCTCTACTAGTCCTTTAAGGGCTACTACTATAATAGCTAGGTTATATTACTTTACTATAATAAATGCTAACGTACCTAGGCTATTAGACACTTCTATTAAGGACGACTAGCCTGGTGTTATAGACAAGACCTACTTTCCTAACTTTAAATCCTTCTTTTCTAAATGGAAACACAACTATTACAAGTCTCTCTATACTAACCTCGACGATTATAGCCTCTACCTTCTTGAGTTAATACTAGTCTACGATCCTAGCGGCTATATCTCTACTAAGCAAGCCTATATCTATCCCTACTTTAGAGAGAGAAGCGTTATATACTCTGGTTATAATCTAGGTCCGACGTACAAGGACACTATCACGAATAGCTTTAAATAAGCGTCTATATAGACTACTACTACTTTATAGTTAGGGTTATAGAGCACTAGGAAGATAAGAGATAAGAAATAAATATATAACTTATATTATACTAGTAGTCTTAGAATTTAAGATATACTAGGGCCGGAAAAGAAGAGGTATAGATATAAAGGTTATTTATTACTATCTATTAAAGTGTATACATAGATATATACTAAACGAGCCTTAAGCGAAGCTTAGTATTATATAACCGGTTATATAACATAGGTACTTAAGTATTCATACTCTCTCTCTCTTAAATAATAGTATTATCTTTAATTATTTACTGTTAATTTAACTTTAAGAGTTATAGATATAAGGTTATAAATTATATACCGAGTGAATTATCTACTAGTACCGAGAATAGATCCTTGAGAGAGTTTCTTCTTCTAAGAAGTAAATTATTAAAGATAGTAGCTTTTAAGACTAACTGTCCCACGATATTCAGCACGCCCTGGTGTACTATCTAGTATTTTCTAAATACAGGGTGTAGACTACAGGAGAGAAGCCACCAAATTTGGTACTACACTATGGCTTCTGGACTTGTCCACGATGAATCCCACGACCATATGTTTAATCCGACCTTCACTCCGGACTTGACCGGTAAGCCGGCATGATAGACGGCGGTGTTTCCGGACCCATTGGGGTGGAAGTTCTCCCAGTACACGGCCGATCCAGCAATGGGCTTGAAAGTCACACCTTGGTAGCCATCTCTCCCTTCCTCGCCACACTCGATGATATCGCACCACCGCGTATCGTCCGGCGGCGGCACGAACGGGAAGTTGGTCCCTCCTCCGGTGCAGGTGGCCACGAGGTAGACCATGAAGGTCGTAACTCGGTTTCCTCGGGTCAGAGATTCGTCCCAGTCGAAGTGGTAATTGTAGAAGCCGTCGACCTTGTACCGCAGGACCGTGAGGGGCTCCACGAGGGTGGAATTGCCTCGCCAGCCTTGGAACTCCAAGGCGCGCTGTGAGATGCGACGGACCACCGGGTCTTTGGCGTTGATGGGCGCAGACTCAGACACGCGCGTGTGAGTATCGATAAGGCTCTCGTCGTAGCCCCGGTAGACCTTGGATGGCTGGTATCTATCCTCACTGGCGGTGTGTGCGGGTTAGCGGGTATTGTTCAATTCACAAAAATCTGGAAGGGCATACCTTAGATGAAGCAGGTGAGTAATCTCGTCGGGACTCAGGAAATTCCGGACGAACATAATCAGGGGATCTCTCGAGAAGATCTGAACTTGATATTGTGGCTCATGGTGGTTCACGTTTGGCGTGTAAATGCTGGTCATACCTTTGCGGACGATCTGGCCCACGGCAGAGGTCGAAATACTGAATCCAGGTAACAGGTGGCCAAGAAGGGCCAACATGGCTCCCGCCATAGCTACAGCAAAATACAACGGATGCGAGAAGCGGAAGCCGGTGATTGAAAACATCTTGGATTGGTAGATGGGTTGTGAAGGCTGTCAAATGCGTTTGTAACTTTTTTCAGCGTCTGGGGAAGATTTGTTTGGATTTCCACGGGGGGGGTCAATATTTAAAGATATACTTAGTTAGCTACTCAAATCTTGCATACATGCTCCAGCTACACGAGTGGTCAAGCCTCGTAGGCACCCACTTCTCCCAGTCAGGGAGGTAAGCATATGTCTGCATGTATCCCCCTGTGTCCGACGTGCTTTGCATTACAACTGTCAGCGGAGTCTTTGAGGGGGTGGCCAGGGCAGCCGGGAACCGCGGCAGCTCAGCGACAGCATCATAACCAAGGAATGCAAGCATGACCGCTCTGGACACGACCTCCCTACTTGTACGCAAGACATCATCAGAAGAAGACAAACCGAATCAAGTAAAAGTGAACTCCGTCATTGGTATTGGTATCGAATTGATACAAGCACATCATAAATGCTGCCATCTCAAGTCACTTCAATTGTTAACAACCTTTGCATTTGCACGAGGATTAGGGAAACCTCTTCTACGGGAGAAAACCTAATCAAGGCCGATTTCAACCAACCCCAATGCACGTCTTGAACTTGTCGCTTCGTCCACAATTCCACTACTCCACATCCTATAACATACCCATGTTGTAAGAGTCGCTACTTTGAACGTTGATACGGAATTACTTACGGGTTCGGAAATTCCGACCTGGATTTAACGTTAGTCGCATTCCGAAAGAGGATCAGGAAGTTACTTACAACCTAAATCACGTTTATAGTATTAGTATCTGTATCTAGTAGCATTCTGCCAGATATCTAGGATATACTTACAGGCTAAATCTATATTAGCGATTGTTTCTAGTTATAGTAGTTCTCTGGATGTACTTACGCACTATATCGTGTTCATTACGTTAACTATACTGTATCTACTAGTCAAGATAAACATTGATAATAATTAACTTACAGACTAAAACATATCAAATTTTATTAGCAGCTATTTCTGATATTTATCTCGAGTCTAAGTGTACTTACCGGCTAAAACATGTTCATTACATGAGTACTTATATTCAATAGCTTATGTTAAAAGGTTACAGAGGGACTCACGCCCTTTAAAATACCAATAATGTTAGTAACAGTGATATACTTACTATGAAGCACGAAGATAGGATTCACTTACTTGCTGTGAACACACGTATCGCATTAGCACGTGAACTATAATGGTGCTCATCATCCTAAGCACTGGGCAAAGATTTACTTACTGGCTAGATTTCAATGCTCGTGTTAGTAACCTGTTATCTTGTAGCCCTAGATGATTGGAGGTTATATAACTTACATTGGGATCCTGAAAAGCGCGTTAGTATAAAATCTTTCAGTCGAAGTCTATTTGAACATGAAACGTACTCTAGCATCAAGGGGGACTGGGACTCTCTTCACCGTCCGTTTGTCTGCTATGTCCACTCCGGCACATGCATCGGGGATCACAGTAGCAGCCGTCAAGGCTATGAAGAGGGTGGTCAGGAGAATTCGGAACTGCATGATTTCGTTTGTCGTTGAGAGAAGAAGGCGAGGCGAACTTTGCAAGATTCAAGGGTAAAAGTTGAAGGATAATCTGAAGGTGTCTTGTGTAAAAAGATAGGTTCACAAGAGAGGGGAGGTGCCTTTTTATCTATTAGATGAGCTAGTGTTCGTCTTATGGTCTTCGTCTGACTTTGCCTGCTCCTTCCCTTTTAAGAGTTCTTTTCCTGTGCATATGCAGATACCAGGTAGCCCGTTACAAATATTAGGCTGTTAAGGTCCTCATTCGTACTGTATAAGCTACCGGCGAGACTGGAAGTAAGACAGAGGCGGGGGGGGCCGTTAGATAGGCAACTATTAGCGCTAGGACTTCTCTATAGCCGGTGTGTAGAGTATGTAGCTAGTAACTGTCCTAAGATCCACACGAAATGTGGGTGGTGTAGTACTTTAGGATATAATTAGTTGAAGGACGAAGGACGATTTGCGCAGTTTATTTAAAGGAATTTCCAGTACGGTCTCTAGCACTTACTTGCCTAAGCCATATCTAGCTTTCGCTTTCTGTATAACACAACCGCAATCGTTTGCGGTATTTCCAGCTACGAGCAGTCAGCCATCACCTCCCTATCTAGAACTTGTTTTCGTTTCTCTATCTTCGAGGATAGCGTTTTTAAAATTATTACCAACAATGCCGTCAACTATGGTAAGAGTGATCATATCCATACTCTTTCCCCCCCCGGAACATGTCTAACGTTACGAGAACGTTCAGGAACCTCGGACGAGATACGCCGTCCTGCTGGTGCCAATCAGCATACTGCTACTAAGTGTCTTGCGATGCGCGCAGTTTATCTCCGAGCATAGCAGCAGCATCTCAAACCGGGCACCATTCAAGGTTACAAATTCGGGGAATATTGATCCAAACTCCTACAGCTGTGTCCACAGCTACACCATCGAGCTCCTATCAATGGATCCACTTGTCATATACATCAACAACTTCCTGAGCAATGAGGAGATAGAGCATCTCCTCGAATTGGGGAAAGTAATCTCTACTCGGCCAGAGCACTCCTTTTTTTTTTCAAAGAACTAACACTGCGACCTGTAGAAAGAATAGATTTCGTGAATCCCGAGTAACCGCGGGCTCCGAGGGCTTCACCGAAGTCCTAAACCAGACGGTTCGCAGCTCCCATACTGCCGTTCTCCCCAAGAATGACCTTGTCACCAACTGTCTGACGCGAAGAATGCAATCCCTCCTCGGCAACATGCAGCACGGGGAGGTCGAAGCGCTGCAGATTGTCAAGTACGAGGCCGGAGGTGACCAGTTCAAAACCCACATGGACTGGTTCGACACGCCAAAGAACGATACCTCGCATGGCTCAGAAGATGAATCATTCAGGCCAAGCAACCGCCTGGGAAGCATCTTTGCCTACCTCGATGATGACTGCATGCGTGGTGAGACGTATTTCCCCCACCTACCAAGTGTGTCGGAGTCGGCGGATGGCGACAAGTTCGCATTGCCAGAGGGAGATAGTGGTTTGCTTGTGAGGCCGCGACGAGGCAATGCTGTCTTTTGGAATAATCTCCTCGCTAACGGGTCTGGGGATGCAAGGGTTGCTCATGCTGGGCTTCCGGTCGAGTCGGGGACCAAGATTGGCCTCAATATGTGGAGTCGGTACTTTTTGGACCTCCCCATGGTTGGAGGCGACTAGGAAACGCAGCATGCAGGTCAAAAGTCCGAAAGGTGGGAGAGAGCGGTGCTGGAGTCGACTCGGCTTTCTATGTGCAGGGCCTGGAGTAGTGTAGCGCTTGAACGGCAATGCAACTGTCCCCAATTCCGACTCCCACTGTTCCCAATGCGTGACCATGCAATGAACTCCATAGAGCTAAGATCCTTTCCTTTCTCCTGCTGTGCTGATACATGGCAGCTAATCTGCGGGTTACTCCCCACATCGACCTCGCCGTCTGACTGCATCATTGATCCACCACCAGTGCAGCAGTGCTACTTGGTTCTATATCCTATCCTCAAGAGGAAAACATCTTTGTGAAGCTACGCAACCTCCAGCTCGTACTTCCGCGGCGTCGCCTTGCAGAGGTCGATCGTGCAGTTTCTTCGTTGAGATGCAGACTTCGCAGGTTCTTGCTACTAATTGCTTACAGCGCGCTTCCGCGGCGTAGCCTCCGGATATTGGATCCCGCTCGATCCCACTCGATCCTACTCGATCCCAACTGATTTAGGACGATTGGCAGAAAAACATTGGCTGCCTGCTCGAACTTCAGGGGATTTGAGTATTATGGATGTTCGAAAGCGGGACACAAAGGTATCACGGCAAGTAGGAGAGACACTACTTGCCACCCGTTCATTCTACCTTGTCCAAGGTGTTGGATCATGCTACAGGCATCCGAACGATGATAGAGGATTTGATTCTGCGTACGGACAGCAAGCAGCATTTTGGGCCTCGTCAGGAAAGACTACGTGTACAGCGGCGGTCCTCAAACCTCACTTTAATGATGTCAGAATGTCATGATTATAAGTCGAAACCTAAGCATATCGCCCAGTGCCGATTCATAATAGTAATAATCTCACTTTAGGTGATATTCATTCTTATTTGAGACATAATTCAGAAGAAGTCGATCAACAGATTTCAGTTTCTTTCTTCTCAGATCTCTAATCCACGATAACAAGGCTGCCGTTGCGCCAACTCTCAATGGTCCCAAACCTAGTACGATGAGAAGTTGCCCAATCGTGGATCTTGTCGAAATTTCTACAGGTGTGGTGAGTGTCCGTCTTTAGTATGATCTTAGATCCATCGAGCCTCCATTCCATGGGCGTCAGGTCTGCGTGACACTGGAGTGCCTGTCGGATATGATTGATGCAGTGGTCTATCTTGATCAGTTACTCGTTAAACATGGTATCAGAAACTTGTTAAAACAAACCTATATGGTTTTCGCGTGATGGATCCGTGGGTATGTTGAAAACGTTGGTATAGTAATTGGGGTATATCGCCTGACGGAGACGGTTCTGGTAAAGATATTAGCTGCGATATCATTAAGAACGGTAAATAGAAAGCCGTGTGTACCAAGCAATGGAGTGAATGGTATACATCTAGCCCGCTGAAGTAGAGGCCAGATTCTGGCCACTGGAACGTTGAGTCGCCTAGGTCTACCTCATTTTTATCGAGGTCAAGATTTAGGCCTAAGTAGCTGTGAGTAAGAATCATTTCTTTCAACCCATAATTCTGAAGACCAACCTTTCAGAAGCATATCCCATGCTTTGTCGACGGCTGGTGAGGGTTGTCCAACGTATTCGCGTCCTCCCTGATCTGTGACAAAGTTGCCTTCGCTATTAAATTTGACACCTCCAGAGAATGTCTTGACGACCAATTCAATCTCGCTCTTGATAGGTTCTAAAGAAAGGAGTCAATTAATGAGATACATAAAATAGATCAGAATACTGTTTTAAGTGTACATACCCAGGTCTGAGGCAAACCCATTTTCGTATGATGCCTTAGCGACTGGTTTTTGATGGGCAGTCCAAGCAGAAAAGATGCCAAAAATTATCAAAAAAAGATTGATCGAGACAGAAACAACAAGAAAAAAACGGAGGAATATCTGGTCCTTATTTGCTGACTTTGTCGATATTTCGGTTGTTTCAAGCAGATCTTCCTCCTCTTCTTCCCTCATCTTGTTGTTGTAAACACCAAACATCGCGGCCGAGAAAGAGAAGGTAATCCGCAGGAAAGCTGTCTTGGGAGCAATCAAGGATAGTTTGCGTAGATACTTGCCGTATTATCCCCGGCAGCTTGACTCATGACGCGAATTGCTTACTCGGTCGGTGTTTTGACGCTGTTTATGTCTTATTGGTTACCTTAGTCGGAGGTGGAGAGAACAGAAACATGCAGACTGGCAAAGCTGCATAGACGACTGCTGGGAGATATGGTATGGCTCGGGGAAGCACTATAGCAAGCAGCATATCTGAGTAGGACACTCTAATACATGGAAACTGGCCTAGCTGTGCGTCTGTGACCTTCCAAACCTGGACTACTCGGCCGGTGTATTTGCATGATAAACAAGCGCTTAGAATCAGAACGAAGAATACGTCACTAAAAGTTACAATACATGGATTGGCTCCGTGCCTAGGTACGTACACTATGTGGAGCTTCCAAAAGAAGGGGTGTCTAATAAAGCGGAGTTTAGGAAATGTATTGCCGTGTTGCCTCTTCCACGATCCCTTCTACAATCTGTTCTCAAATTCAAGTCATTCGTGTCTCTCCTCAAGAACTCGTCGATTATCCCACCCAACATGAAATATGATAAATTCGAGGCGACAGAAGACCCTGACTCGGATCAAGACGTGAATGAGGGCCTTCTCCATAGCGAGACCTCTTCGCCACGTAAAACACAACGTTTCGGTCGCTTTCTAGGGGTCCTAGTTGCTGAGAACTTTCTCCTCGCCCTCGCCTTCCTCGTATTCTGGACAGCATTCGTTCCATCGCCTACAAACCTTCACTACCAAGTGCTCACCGCAGATAACAAGACCTACCCGTCGGGTCCTCTGTCCTGGTCACAACACTTTGAGGCACTGCCGTGCGGCAGAACACCTGAGGAAGCGCGAGCCCGAGGATGCGAATTCGATATGCTCGTCACTGCGTGGCTGCCCCCCAGGTGTATCGATCGGGAGCTGGTCGATGAGTTCATGGCAGTGGGCAACTGGCAGTTCTACACAAGGCTGCATGGGACGGAAGAAGAAAAGTACGGCTCGTATGAACCCGACTTCATAGGATCGGTCAATAGGACCGTTTGGACCACGAGACGCTGGCACGTCACCCATTGCCTCTTCATGTTCAAGAAGATGAATCGTGCTCTTGTTAATGGGTGGACCGTCGACGCTGAGGCCGTCTCAGAGCCCCACACGGAGCATTGCATGAAGACGTTCATCGAGCAAATGTTGTTTGGACCAAGTCTTGACCCGGATGAGATAGAGACCTACCTCGAGATCATTTACCCACCATGTTGAGTTTCTCGGGGGTGGTTTGGGCAGCCTGAAGGACGTTCACGGCGATGACAGCGTTTGGGGTAGTTGGCTCTGATTGTAGTTTTGAATCAACGTACAGAGACTCAAAGACTTTTATTAGACCATAAAGGATATTTATCTTATCTAATTACCAGACCGGAATCAGTATCAAGCTCATTGAAAATTCTAAAGTCTAGAGTGTATAAATTAACTTAGCAAATCGAAGTAGAGTTAAGAGACAGTATTTAGGACAACTAGAGTAAAATTTCAATATCCCCTCAGTAGTATGGGACTGCCCGCGTTAGGCATTAAGCTCGTGGAGTACTGGCACGTCCTTTTGGTCCGGGTGTTTAGTTCCATACTGCCGAAGGGATATGAGACCAGGGTTCGCATCTCTGAGATGCCTACAAGGTACGAAAGAGGGTCTGGCGGGTGGTCCGAAGTCAGCATCCGCTCTCTCCTTGAAAATGCTCGCGTAACTTCGCTTTAGCGAGCCTCGGATAGCGTTGGCTGCGTCGCTGTCTCCAACACAGATTGCAAGCATCGATAAAAAGCCTCGCCTCAGCTGCACATGCAGCCGTCGCTTATGACGCGTAAAAGGTATCCCTCGCCAGCGGGTGCATTGGCTCGTGGCACCATACCACCGTATTGGAATTTAATTCGACCACCTCCAGTCACCCTAAGCATAAGTACTGTAGACCTGGCTATCCCAACAACGGCGCCCCTGTTTATCTGAATAAGAGGGCATGATAAGTCGTCATTGTTAGAATAATACTGTCCTATCATCTAGTTACCTATTTGGTTAGGTAACTTGCTTAGGTAACTGGATAAGGGGCAACTTGTCGAAGGCAATTTGCCAATAGGTAATTTCGGTTCGGAGGAACAATTACCCATACAGGAAATATCTCTTCATATATCTACTCCTTTCTTCTAGTTCTAACCTAACAAATTCAATGCCCTCTACTCTGACCTATATGCTTCCGCAACAGACGCCTAGAAGATTCATAATCTAATAGTCATCATATTTAACCCCATTTATCGTCGTCCGCCTCAGCTACATCACAACTCTACTCCGGCGTACCGCTGCCAATGGCCATAGACTCCGGGGTACCATCCCTGATTCAGCGGTATCGTCCTTGTTTATTGGTCTTAGCTTCACAAGTTGTAGCCGCCACACAGAACGCAGCTGCAAAGCTCATCGAGACAAGACTCGAGCCAGTGCATCCGTTCCAGGTCTTGCATGTACGGATGTTGATCACGGGACTCGCATGTATATGGTATCTTTGGCATATCAGATCCTCAGAGTCCAACATCTGGTTGGGGACGCCTGGTGTACGAAGCCTTGTTCTGTTGCGAGCAATTGGCGGAGTTTGTGGCGCCACGGGATTCTTCTGTACCTCTTCCTGTTCATCTCTTTACATTTTGAAATGCCCCGATCACACGGGTTTAGGATGTTCAGCAAGTTAATCATTATACTAACTGTCTATCTTCATACTAGTCTCCATGATATACCTGAGTCTGAGTGAAGCCACAGCTTTGAATTTTCTGGGCCCTCTAGGATCCCTGATCCTAACGAGGTATCTATCCGTCGCTACGGTCCAATGGACTGACTGTCTCGGTGCTGTGGGGGCGCTCGTAGGTGTTGTGCTCATTGCCCAGCCTGAAGATATATTCGGCCCAAGAAAGGCGGAGTGTGATATCTCTGGAAAGATGCAAGGTCACTTGAATGGCTTTGCTTTTGGTGTACTCGGGCTCTGCGGGGGGGTCGTAAGTGATGACAGCTATCACTACTGAAAATTCGAACGAGGGTGGACTGATATCATCTACAGATTGCACTCACATCGATCCGTCACATTGGAAAGAGGGCTCATCCGCTGACGAGTGTCAATATGTTTGCCTGGAGTCTGGTGGTTGTGAGCGGGATTGCCCTTATGGTGATACCGGGAATTGTATGGCCAAGGAACCCATTTGTATGGGCTTGCTTGGTATATATAGGCACGTCCGGCTTCACAATGGTGTGTTAACCTCGTCTTTCTTTCCCTCCTCTTTGGAAGGCTTCTGACCCAAACAAACTTAGGAGTTTCTCCTTACATCTGGAATATCAAACGACTCATCTTCAACCGCGACGCTCATGATTTACTCTCAGATCATCTGGGCTCTCGTGCTAGACGGCGCTTTATTCCAAGTTACAATCAACTCCTGGGCCTTCTTTGGTGCCGTAATGGTCATCGGCAGTCTGTCTCTTGTAACTATAACTGGGGAAGGCAGAAAGTTTAGCGGTGTCGTTTACGCAGAGCTGAGGCATGAAGAACAACACATCCAAAGATTGAGTTTAGAAGAACTCTACGCGGAATAAATGAGTTTATTGGGAGAAATTGACACAACAACACAGTGTGACTGTCCCAAGTATAATTACGGGTCTCAGATATGCTGCAGTTATAGAGTCGCTTAGCAGCGATATAGAATGAATTCATCCTGTCGTGAAGATGTAGAATCATCTGCTCGGTATTTGCTTTGGTGTAAGACCAGTGTGGAGGTATAGCAGGCAGTGGGAGCCCTCATTGTACGCCGTCTTCAAGCCAAGCGAGCGGAGTTTGTCAGAGCAGTGAGTTGCCTGAATGGACTACCGTCGAACGTCTCCGACGTCCCAGCCAGCAAGTCTGTGTTCGTAAAATTTCTAGCTGTCCACATGATCAAAGTCCTGTTGAATTAAGTAGTTTTAACCTGATTGAAGATATATTGTACCGCTAATGCACAGTCAAAGCATACCCGCCTAATCACCGAACGTATCCTTCCCATGCATGGACGATCTCTCATGGTATCTTGAGTAGAAGAAACTGACCTCTCAACTTATCAGCGTCTCAATAGATCACCCTCGTGACATACAGAGTATTCCGTCCAAGGGAAAATCTGGAATGGTTATGCGTGGAAAGAAGACTAGCGTCGGAGTGAAGTGAGGTGGGGCGATGGATTGAACAGTACGAGTGCCCGAGTACTTTAGATAGGTAACTTCGCCTTGGAGGGGAAGCATGCAGGACAACGGCATGGGCGCCGACATGCATTGTCTGGACGTCTCCGGATCCAATGCAGTTCGATGCGCTCAAATCCCTACAAGAGCTTCAACATGCCTTACTTATGCGCGAAGTAAGCAGCTTCTCCACTATCCCCACTTTTTGTGGTTTGCGCCTCCTATGTACGCCTCCTGCCTGCAGCTCTCGTCTCTCGGCAGTTCTGCCTGTGTTCCGAGTGGTTATCTGTATTGTGTAGATATAGTGTTCAGATTCGCGTTCTATTATAGAATTGATTACTGTACTATTTTAACTACGGTTATAATCACTTGCAAATGATTTTACATGCTGTGAGATTATATTACATATAGACCGTGAAGAAGAAAGAGGAAACTTACGCACTTACTTTAGTTATTGATTATTATGATAAAAATGGACGCTTTGTTTACATTATTACTAAGCCGGGCCTATCCACCGAATGTCTTAAATCTTGGGTCTTTACTAGTTTTTTAGACTTAAGTCCATTTGTTAGTCTAATATCTAAGATTTGTTTAGTAGTTAAACTTTGTTATCTAAAACTTAGAAGTTCTAGGACTATGATTTAATACAATCTGATGTTTGACTAGGATAAGATTTAGAATCTTTCTAGTATTATCTAGTAAAGACCAATGGAAATAACCCTGGGAAATCCAGGTTAAAGCACTTCTGTAAGTAGTTCTCCGTACCGGCTGACTTACAAGTTGGACTCCTGTGCTGCAGAACAAAGACGGCACTGGTCAGATGCTGGTGAGAAGTACTGGACCGCTACATTATCCCTGTTCGATAATGGAACGAGCGCCACTCACATTTAGCCAGCCCTCCGTAAGTGCTGTAGCGTGACGGACTACGTATGTGTGTGAAGAAAGAACCGTTACGGATTGCCTGTAATGGTTAAAAGTTGGCATCCATGTGTCTTGGCTTATTCCTCTGTGAGCTAGCAGATGGTTCAGCCATTCTTGACTCTTGCCCACCAACTGCATGCATAAGTATCTAAACAAGGCAGGCAGTTGTGAGACGCGTACACTTACCTCGATCTAGGGAGTCAATGGTCCGACTCAGGCTTGAAAGTTGGTTTGATTACTGCTAGGCTATTGCCGAGTCTTCCGTCACCGTAACTTACATCACTCAGCAAGATACTGTTATCTCGTTGGCATATATCTGAGTGGCACCGCTCTATTGATGACCACGACTCGAATCAAGATATACTCGAAACTTTTTATCGGGATCCTTTTTAAAAAGCTTGTTGTCCCGGGATAGTCCTACTCGTCACCTCGAAATGGCGTCCAAAGAAATCAAGTACCAGCCTTTAGAAAGATCTTCTGAGGAACTACCCGAGGAAATCTTACTCCAACATTATGCCAATATCTCTGGAAGGAAGCGCTGGGAAAGACTTCTTTGGACATGTTGTATTGTTGCCCTTCTTATCGGTAATGGATTCTGGGTCTTTTTTTACAACCACCAAAAGGCGGTTCAAGGTAAAAGATTAACCTTTCCTACGCTTTTGCTTATTCTAGGTGACTTTGATGAATGACTTTGTTCCTGCTTGCTTCTAGTCACCGATGGATTTCCCCTACGCGTCCCCTATCAATTCAGTACACCATACGTTGACGATAATCTTACGATGACGAATCAGCTTTGGGCAGAACTTTTCCCGCGTAAGAGCATCCCTCTTCTATCTATGTAGGAAGATTCCAGTTGTCTGACAGCACAGGAACACTCAGCGGGTTTCGGAGCGGTCAAAGTAGATCACGAATGGGCAGCTGAAAATCACCTTGCACCAACGCAGGGGAATGCCTCCGACGGCAAGGCTATCTATACCGTCGCAGTGTTCCATCATCTTCACTGCCTTGTGAGTCGCGCGTCTCAAATCCTTCGTGAATACCTTCCTGTTGCTTCTAGAAACTGACAGAGACCAAGACTGTGATCCGTACCAGTCTTTTTCAATTCAACGCCGGACGCCAGCAGGTCGACCCTTGGTCTCATATCGTGCATTGCATTGATGCTTTACGACAACAGGTACTATGCTTAGCCGACCCAACTCTTGGTGGTGTTGGTGTGGAACATGAGTGTCGAGACTTCGATGCACTCAAGGAATGGACTGCGGAGCGTGCATACTTGGAGTTTTTAGACGACACCTTGTAATTCTGAGCGCTTCCCATGTACGGCTCAGAATAGTGCCCTTTTCCGAAGATTGGGAAGAGTGAAAGGATACAAAGGTGATGCTGGTGGATATGGGATTGATTGAGGGCATGTGGATGTGGTTGCCGAGGACCGTCACAATGTAAAAGATATTTGTCCTATAGTGCGCTGCTGAATCCTGAATACACTGTCCACGCTACTTCATCTAATAGCCATCAAGCATCAGTGGACCATTGCATAGAACAGCCGCTTATCAGCCCGATTCAGTGTTAGTAATAAAACGTCGTTATACAAAATGAAATAGGCTTTTTCTGTTTCATCTTACCATGAAATAAAATAGAAATGTCTATTTCATACCGTTGGTAAAATACAAAAAGCTCTTTCGTTTACTATAACTCGAACATCTTGCTATGATAGCAAGATGGTCATTTTACCCTCAAAGTATACATAAAACTTCATACTATTTAGAATCTATCCTGAGTTGTATAGTATTCTTAAGTAAATCTCAACTTTGGCGACTATTGCTATTAGCTAGAAGAATTGTGATAGTGCTGTTTAACCTTAGTTGTAGGCATGGTTACTATGTAAATTATACTAGTGCCGTCGCGTAGGGCGACTAGCGTCAAAATAAGCGAGCCGGGTCGACGGGGCCCGGACAGAATAGAACTACGGAGAAGGACCCGTACCCGGAAAGGATCTGTGCGCACCTACTACCTACTAGAACTACTACCTACCTAAGTAAGCTAAAGCAACAGAAGGTAGAGCTGTACTTATATCCGCATCCTCCCTCCTCTAATAACAGTTTCCGCTTCTCGCTTCTTGTATTCTATACACTTGGACATAGACCGATAGTTATATAACCCTTCTTGACGACATTCCTTCGTCGAGAGGTCACGTACGTTTCTCTATTGTCCTCTGGCCCGATTCATGCATTGACGGGATAATGGATTCCTCGCAGTCCGTCCTTCGGCTGCATCATTATGTAGACTTGAGCTCTACGGTCCCTACCAATTCCTCCTTGCCCAGTCCATTCCGCATTCATCGGACCGTCCAAGCCAGTTACACCACGGCTCAGATCGCGCTGCTATTGATACCATCAGTGGTATTGCTACTGTTGTTCCCGATCAGAGCCTTTCAGCTCCGTCGAGCGAGTCTCAAGGTCTTGCCGAACTATGCTGGAGCGATCAAAGCTGTGGGTTGTCCGAGAGGAAGAGTGCTGGGGGAGCTCTGCTGACAGCCTTGCAGGTGCTCACGGTAGCCATCGCTGCAGTCGAACTCGCTGTTTTCGTCCTATTCTTGACATCTACTCCGCGTCCGGATGAAGCTTCAACTGCCGCCAATTTGGTCTCTTTCGTGGCTGCTCTCGCAGTTTGTCAGTTGTCCTTCTTGGAGCACGGTCGATCAGTCAAGCCCTCCACTTTGCTGATATTCTATCTGTTGGCATCTGTCATATGCGACGGGGTCCTACTACGATCATTTTACCTAACTCATGGGAAGTCTGCCATTTCGCCTGTATTTACCGCAGCATTTGGCCTCAAATTCCTTTTCCTCATTCTAGAATCGATCAATAAACGATCTTACCTAAGGGAGCCGTATAAGGATTTGCCCGTCGAACAGACAGTCAGCGATCTCAACCGGGCATTCCTATTCTGGGTCAACGACTTGATACTTCTAGGCAACTCCAAATTGCTCACATACCACGATCTACCTAGCATCGATGATGGTCTAAAGTCAAGAGATCTTCGTGTGCGGATGGAAGACGTGTGGGATAAGACTAGTGAGCATTGAATACGCATGTCCGAGTTTGAAAAGAACATCATTGACCTGACTCCAGCCAAACCCAAACCCAAAGAGGGCTCAGCAGGTGGCGGCGCATTGCTCTGGGCATTGTTCAAATTCTTCAAAGGCAGCCTCCTTCTCAACGCCATCCCTCGACTGCTGGTCATCGCTTCCCGCTACTCACAGCCAATTCTCATCAATAGTACAATCAAATATGTGACTGAGCCTGTGACGGAGATTGAGGAACGGGATGTTACTGGTTATCACCTCATCCTTGCTGCATTTGTCATTTATGTTGGCTCTGGGGTAAGCGGTTCGTTAGTCTACTGCCCATTTTTAGATACTGACGGTGGAATAGGTATTTTTTTGCATCTACTACCAAAGTCACAACAGGATCAGGGTCCAGTCCCGTGGTGCGCTCGTTGGGCTTATTCACGCGCGTTGTTTAACAATGCGTGATGGTATTTATGACGGCGCCGCGGCTGTCACGCATATGAGCAGTGATACTGACAATCTGGAGAACCTCGCTTGGCTCTGCCAAGAAACTTGGGCGCAAATGGTTGAATTTCTCGTCGGCATAGGTATGCTTTGGAATCAGCTCGGATGGTGGTGCCTAACCCCTCTCGCCATTGTCGTCTGTAAGTGTCATTCCAACGCGCGAAACGATGGGGTACAGTGATGACTATTACATTCCTAGTGTTTTCACAAGTGGCCAGATGGATTGGAAGTAAAATTGGCAAATCGATTGCCGATTGGCAGATGGCAAAACAGAAACGGACCGCGTTGACGACCTCTATGATCGACTATATCAAAAACATCAAAATGGTACGTTGCTCTCGGCCGTTCTGTTGGTCATAAACGCCCCCCTGAAATACTAACTCGATGTGGGGTAGATGGGAATAACTGGCATTGTCATGGCAAGAGTTCAAGACTCAAGAATGATCGATATAGGCAAAGGAGTCGATTTCCGTTGGATAGTTGTTTACTTCAACCTGACAGGTAAGATCCTTCCAAAGGCCGGCACCTATTTGCGAGTGTAGCCGCTAACAATAACAGCGAACGGAATCGGAATCCTCGCTCCCGTTGTGACATTGATATTTTATGCAGTGGATGCTCGTTTCCGTGGCAAAGACTCGTTGGACCCAACAACGGCATTCACGTCAATCGCCATCATCACTCTGGTGACAACGCCCGCCAACATGCTACTTGCGCTTTTCCCTCAATTCGCCACTGTTTACGGTTGTGCCACTAGAATTCAGAAATACCTACTTGAGCCGTCTCGAGACGACAAGCGTATTCTGCTAGAGCCACATCCGAGTGTCTCTGGTTCAAGTGGAAATGGACACGCTGACGAAAACGGTGTGAACAGCAAACCTACTATTGATAAGTCTCTGGCAGTAATCATCGAAGATGTGGTGCTTCGACCAGCTGCTACAGCTGATATATGTTTGGATGGACTAAGCGTACAGCTGAATAAAGGTTCGCTGAACGTGATTTGTGGAGCTGTAGGAACAGGCAAGACAACGTTGGCCAGGGCCATTCTGGGCGATGTGACTCCCGACAGTGGCTCGATTTCCGTCTCAACAAAATGTATTGGTTATTGCGCTCAGAAGCCTTGGCTCATAAACGCTAGCATCAAAACGATGGTATGTGGTCCTGCGGGCGAGACAGAGATCGACGAGGATTGGTACCAGACTGTTTCCCGTGCATGTGGCCTAGAAGAGGACATTGAACAACTAAGCGCCGGAGACTCAGGAGCTATCGGTAGCCGCGGTGCTACTCTTTCTGGTGGACAAAGACAGAGAGTAGTATGTGAGCATGGTTACATCTTCAGTCTCGAGACGACCGACTGACATTACATGAGATAGGCACTTGCTCGAGCCGTATACTCGAGACCGGAGATTATCATTCTAGATGATGTCCTCAGCGCACTAGACGCGAAGACCGAAGCTCATGTAACTGATATGCTGCTCGGCCCCGATGGCATCTTCCGCAGACAAGGAATAACTGTGGTTCTCATAACTCACGCCAGTAAGCCTCTAATCAAGCTCAGCATAGATTTTTGGCCCTAATAATCACCTACTAGCTCAACATCTACCCCTAGCCGACCATATTCTAGTCCTCGCCGACTCAAAGATCGAGGAACAAGGCACTTGGGACGACCTTCGATCTTCAGCCACAGGCTATGTTAGCAAGCTCCAAGTCAAGGAGTCGGACTCGCAGTCTGCCCAGATTGCGGCGAATGAGAAGCCCTCAACTGTGCCAGGCACAACGCCTCCTTCGACAAATGATATTTTGGATCTTTCAAGGAAAACTGGCGACCTCTCCGTCTATTGTATGTCTCAAGACTCAAAACTTTCCTACTTTCCTGGTTAACCTTGTTGTAGTATATTACTTCAAGTGCGTTGGATTACCACTTTTGGTTATGTTTTTAATCTGCAACATGACGTACGGAGCTACATTAGCTATAACGCCTTTTATACTTGGTGCGTGGTCGGAATCCGGTGGCCTACATTTGTGGTTTTATACAGGGATGTATGCTCTATCATCCCTTTTGGCATTTGCCGCCACTGGGTCTGTGATATGGTAAGTCTTCCCACATCACTGCAATGGCTGTAAAGCTCATGTTTCTACCAGGGCAACCTTGATCCTCATCGCCCCTAAAGCTGGAGAGGTTCTTCACCACCGATTGCTGAAGATCATTATGAGGTTGAAACACCACTCTCTTCCTTTCAAACCGATACATAAACTACTAACACAGCCCCCTTAGAGCACCGCTGTCATATTTCGCCGTCACAGACACTGGTGTGACCTTGAATCGGTAAGTCACTCTGAACATGCCTTACAGTGTGCATCTAACATTTGCTGTAGATTCTCTCAAGACATGAACTACGTGGACCAGTCCTTGCCTTTCAATTTGATGAGCTCCTCCTACCGTAATAGAACAACAAATATTCGACTTCACAACTTTATAGCTGACTTCCATGACAGAGTTTTTTAAGCTAATTTCTCAGTTGGTGCTACTCTTCCTCACACAGGCTCTGGTAGCCGTCAACACGCCTTTCTTGTTCTTGGTTCTATACTTCTTGCAGAAACTATATCTGCGGACATCCCGCCAGATTCGGTTCCTGGACATCGAGCTGAGGGCTAAGGTCCTTTCAAACTTCCTGGAGACAGTAAGTCTTTAATTCCCCTATGCTCCGGCTCGGACTAACCTCGTGCAGCTCGAAGGGATCTCTCATATTCGTGCCTCGGGCTGGCAATCTCAATGCATTGATCAAAACATCAAAAGCCTCGACATATCCCAAGGACCTAACTACATCATGCACTCTATTCAGCAGTGGCTTACCCTCGTGCTTGATATGCTGATAGCAGGACTCGCCGTTCTAGTCGTCAGCCTCGCCATCGTTTTGAAAGCCTCCACCACTGGGGCACAAATTGGCATTGCTCTGAACATCATTCTTACTATCTCTAATACTCTCGTGCGCCTCCTGGAATCATGGACACAACTTGAAACCTCACTTGGGGCAATTTCTCGTATCAAGACGCTCGAAGAGACTCTTCTACCGGAAGATAAGGAATGCGAGGATTCCCAGCCACCACCGGGGTGGCCTGACAAAGGTGCCATTGAGTTCCAGGAGGTTGTTGCTGCATACAAGTACGCATTCTGTTTCTTCTACTTTTGCTTCTTCTCATCGGACGAAAATAACATTGTGCAGTCCTGAGACGATCGCCCTGAAAGGCATCTCCGTAAAGATCTCACCTGGCCAGAAAATAGGAATTTGTGGTCGAACTGGAAGGCAAGTCAGCTCTCCCCAATACTACTTCGCAAACTACTAAAACTCAACATTTAGCGGAAAGTCCACTCTGCTGCTCTCAATTCTGCGCCTGATTGAGCTGGAATCAGGTTCTATCACAATCGACGGCTTCAATCTGTCCACCCTGCCACGTGAAAAGATTCGAGCAAGCCTAATTGCGATTCCACAGGACACATTCGTTCTGGACGGCAGTATACGGCTCAACGTCGACCCATCAGGCACTGTCTCAGACGGGGAAACCATCGCGGCGCTCGAGAAGGTCCAGCTATGGAACGTCATCAAAACTCGCGGCACCGGTGGTGGTAGCGTAAACAGCAGCAACACTGCAGCGCCCTCTGGGACCGCAACGGAGACTAACGAGGAGACCACAAACGGTGCCTCTACACCGAAGAAAGAAGAAGTCGATCCCCTCGAAGCACCACTTAAAGACTCCCCTCTATCGCACGGCCAATTCCAACTCTTCGGCCTAGCCCGCGCGTTGCTCCTGAAAGACCGATCTAGGATCCTGATCCTAGACGAAGCGACGAGCAACGTAGACTTAAAGACGAACGAGCTTATACAGCGTATCATCAGGGAAGAGTTTATTAATCACACTATCTTGACAATAGCTCATCGATTAGATACCATCCGAGACGCTGATACTATTCTTGTCATGGACAACGGGAAGGTGGTCGAGGTTGGCACGCCTAATGATTTGTTAGCTAAGAAGGTAGAGAGAAAGGACGTGGGTAGGGGTAAGGAGGGAGAGGGAGGGGATAAGGCTTGGTTTAGAGAGATGTGGGATAATGCTCATTGAACATAGATTACTAGAGAGTATTTTTCTTTGTTAAAGGGGCGCTAAGATTGAGCAATAGACTTAACACAGGTAGGAGTAACAAGTGTGCGTAAGATATCACAGCTTAGACTTCCTTAGAACAGTATATATCATGAGGTTAGAGTAGTGAAATCATATGACTTAAAGTATAGGGTAACAGGCTATTTTTATAGAATACTCAGTAATTAGGTTTTATATACCTTCATCTAGGTATTCTAGAGTTTTTATTCCATAATAATATAACTATATCTACGTGGACGTCAATAGATATAGTTAATTTGATAGGTTTTATTAAGGTAAAATCTTTAAATTTCATCTTTTTTAATATAGTAGTCTGAAGTTTTAAAGCCTAGTTGTGTTATCAAAGTGACCTAGATTTCCTGTTAAAGGGATCTAGGAGAAGGAGTTCAACTAGGACTCAGGATGCGTAGCCATTATCCTGCCGCCTGCCACCATGCTTCACGCGTGCCGCCTTGGGGTATTTCTAGGCTCTACATCAAAGATCGGGTTTTGTACCTGGCAGGCACGAGCCTGCGCAATCCTCAAAAACTTGTCTCGCGACTATCGACAACTGGAGCGTGTCTCTGGACAAACCAGTTGGTATTCTTAAGAATGTGAGAAAGCAGGCGTGCCGTGCGCCTTTTAGAAGATTAGGAACAAGTATCAGACGGCGATCTTTCTATATCTCCCTTAACATCGGGCCCCTCTTAAATGGCTCGATCACCTGAAATTCCAAGGCAGGCGGAATTCCATCCTGGTTCCAATACTTAGTCCCATGCCGCAACCAATGCGCATATGTCCCAGGCACGTTGTCCGAGCCCTCATGCTTTCTCCACAACGACCCCAACGTGTCTCCAAACACCCTCAGAATGAGCCCATGAGCCAGCTTAAACCCAAAGCTTTTTTGCAGGCACGCCTCAACGATCTCCCTTGCCTGCTTCTGCTCCACGCTCTCCAACCCACCCTCGTTTGGAAGCGGAAGCGACATCAGGTCGAACGCCTTCTGCCCGTCCCACTGAGTCATTTCATTGATGAGCTGCGAACCCACCATATACTCAATGGCGTACACATGCTCAGCGGCGTATGTTGGTCCGTCCCAGCCATCCTCTTCGTCAATAAGCCCCAAGACCATTGTGATCACCTGTCCCTGAATAATATAATCCGTCAGCATCCTGCTCACCTCGTCCGTTCCAATCTTTCTTCCTTCCTCCTCAATTGTAGCCGATACCTCCAACAGCGGAATCCCTTTCAGCAATGGACTCCTGTGCATTCCCTCGGTTCTCGCCTTGCCGCCATCCGCGGCCCATAATTCCAGCAAGAGCTGGTGACACCTTGCAAAGAACGGATTATTCCGGGCAGACGCAAGGAAGTAATTCACCAGACGGCGTTCCTCAACACCTCCCATGTTGTACGAAAGGACTTCAAACCGCGAGGCAGGATTGCCGACCGTCTCACTCCACAGGCGGTCCAAGTCGCCGATCTGCATCATGCCTACATCCGCATACACGCCGCCGTACTTGAGCAGGAGTGGCCATCGGACAAGGTCGGATATGTGCTGGAGGGCGTAGTCACCGCTAATGGTGCCATCTATGAAAGCACGGGGAAAGTTACCTGGGTCGGAGATATCGAGGAAGTTGGCAACGTTGAGCGGCGAGGAGGGCAGATGATCGAGCACGCGTATCTTCCAGCCTTGCTGAGAGAAGCGTCGGTGCCAGGCGCGAATGTTGCGCTGAGTGTAGGGATGCATATGCGTGTAGCCGCTGTGCCAGAAGAACCAGATATTCTTCTCGTCTGAGACAGGCTTGGGATGAAGGAGATCGTGGTCAACTTCAGAATCCCGGCGCAGGTCAAGGAGGTGAGTGGGGATGGCGTGGAGGCCTGTTGAGAGTGGGTAGCTTTGCGAGTCCATTGTATGTTCCAATTGTTGGAGTTGGTCTGAAGATGTGAACGTGTGACCAGAGATATTTAATGTTAATGAAGCCTGGCGGGACTTTGAAAGAGGACGCTGCTAGGTTTTGATTGAGACGGAGCGCTGCGACTTGCGAGACTTGAAACTTGTATTTATATAATTATTTATATCCTCTCATGGCTCTGCTCTCATGCGGTCAGCATATACCTACGTAGTCACGTAGGGAGCTAGCTATGTCTGGTGTGAGTGATGGTGGCGCCATAGGTAAGCGGGGTGCGATACGACTCATTATGAGTGATTGTGGGCATTTCTCTGGTGTAGGATGCGACTCATCATGAGTGTTTTCGACTGTGTTGTTGCGCACATGCAGCGAAACCATATGGGTATTTTCAGCCGACTATGTATGTGATCCCTATGTATATTTAGAAAGGAGGCATAGTAGAAACCGACAACTATATTGTAAAACAAGCATGTACGTTACAGCGGTTAGCCTCGAGTCGTGAATTCCACTTTGCGACTACTCTGACGTTAACAATACGCTTTATCCTTTGAAATGTGCCCATTATGTTAGGCTTAGAAGTACAAAGCCTTCCTTCCCAAGCTGAGAATGCAGGAAAATGCCAAAGAAACTACATCCAGCCAGAGGAAGCTTTGCCAAACAAAGTATCAAGCCATCTTGCAATAACACGGACCTCGCTCCTCCCATGGTGGCTGTCCGGCACAGATGTCCAACTCGGTAGCTCGTGTAGCTGTGTCTTCAAATCGGCAATTGAGATGTTGGCGCCATTGGGCCGGTCTCCTTCCTCCTCAACCGAGAGATCAAATTGTCCAATGCTTCCATTCCGGACGGTGAATAGAACCTTGAACTATTGTCGAGGTCAGCAATCTCGTCTTGGACATACGAGAGCTTTCAGCTACTAAGCCGAGCAAGATTCGCCTCTGCAAGTGCCACTCGGGATTCAAAAGGTCTGTAAATGTTCTGTAGTCGAGGTGCATATGGGTACTAACATTTGATGGAAGATCCCGTGGTAACTCAGGTCGCGGTCTAGGATCTTCCTCGGTCTTGTGGCTCGAAAAGGTGAATTGGGGTGTTTGTAAGTAGGTCCACTCCAAAGACTGCATAGATTAATTGCTGCAATCCGAGTCATCACGGCGTTACGCACCTGTAATTCAGCAAGGCCCTTAGCTATGTCAGGCATGTCTTTGGCGCTTTCAGTGAGGATGGTAGCTGCTTTGTGGCCATACATTTCACCAAATTCTGAGATAACAGCTTCTTCAAAATCCATATTTCGCACGTTCGCATTTGAAATGGGTGAACTAACACTATCAACCCCACGAGCCTTGATAAATGGTTTTGCAGGAGAGCGCAAGTATTTGGAAATGTCCTTGATATTTGGTGAAGACAATAAACAAGTGCCATGGTGTACTGATCTCAACCTGGTGAGCTTGTACGCCGAGCCCGATATCTTCAATGGCTTTTTATTTGTATCTTGCAGAGCATCTGGATCCAGAACAATGTCATGCCGCTCGTTGACTTTGGCCCTGTCTACTCCCAGTTTGTTCAAAGCCCGTACTACCATTTGCGCATGCTTGTCTCTGTCAAAAGCCGCCGTAGGGCATATAACACTGTAGTTGACATTACCCTCATCGTGAAATACCGTACCTCCCCCAGATCGTCGTCTCACCAATGCGACATCCTTCAGCACAGACTCAGATTTATTGTGATTCAGCAAGGCCAGATTCACCTCGAGCCAGGGGTTCTGATTGCGACCGATAACAACGCAGGGTCGGTTCGTATAGAGAAACAAGACTGTAGATTCGGGCGGGCTCTTTTGGAGAAGGAAGTGCTCGATGGAGAGGTTCAGGTAGGGGTCGTTGCTTCGCGAGACGTATACTTGGGTGTTATTCGAGGCATTGGTTGCTGCTGTGACAAATTCCGAGTAGTGTCGTTGGAATGGTCGGCGCTGCGACACGGGAGGTCTTGCACGTAGCAGCGCATTGAGACCTCTGGATGGAGCCATGGTGTTGTGTTGTTCTGGTATACAGGACCGAAAGAAAGAGAACTTGGGGAGCTTCGGGCCAAAACAGTTGAGCTGAGCTGCGGCTGTTTCTGCCAGGGCGGTCAGGGCTGGGGTTCCCAAAATTTCAAAGAGTCATCGGGCGGACAAGCAACACTTGTCAAGTACAACGTCAAGTTCCACTGCCAATTCCGAGTATCAAAATGTCGACATTTGGAGAATACTTCAGGGTTACCACGTATGTTCCTCGTCCTGTTCAATTGGCTGCTTGCTGGCTAACATTTGCGTCTCAGTTATGGCGAGTCGCATTGTCGCTCGGTGGGGTGTATCGTCGATGGATGCCCCCCAGGCATGGAGCTCACCGAGGCCGATATCCAGCCCCAAATGACAAGGAGGAGACCCGGTCAGAGTGCGCTGACTACGCCGAGAGATGAGAAAGATCGAGTGGAGATTCAGTCTGGCACGGAATTTGGCATCACCCTCGGTACCCCAATCGGCATGCTTGTTCGCAACGAGGACCAGAGACCCAAAGACTACGGAAACTCTACGATGGACCTCTACCCGCGGCCCAGTCACGCAGACTGGACATATCTCGAGAAGTACGGTGTCAAGGCAAGCAGTGGCGGCGGAAGAAGTAGCGCAAGAGAGACCATTGGACGCGTTGCAGCTGGTGCGATCGCTGAGAAGTACCTGAAGCTCGCACACGGGATCGAAATCACAGCTTTTGTTACCTCTGTCGGCAACATCCACATGTTCCCTCCATCTGCGACACACCCAACTCCTTCCACAAATCCTGCCTTCCTCTCTCTGCTCGAAAACATTGACCGAAAGACTGTCGACTCATTCCTTCCCGTACGATGCCCAGACAAGGCAACATCGTTGAAGATGGAAGAGTACATAGCGGACTACCGGGATCGAAAAGACAGCATTGGTGGTACTGTGACCTGCGTCATCAAGAACGTTCCTAGCGGGCTGGGAGAGCCGTGTTTCGACAAAATGGAAGCAATGCTTGCACATGCTATGTTGAGTATTCCTGCTACAAAAGGCTTTGAGATCGGATCAGGTTTTGGAGGTTGTGAAGTTCCAGGGTCCATTCATAATGATCCATTCATTGTTGCGCCTGCACTCCCACCCATGGAGACTGGTGCTACTCAGAATGGTATTCCCAGGCCACGACTGACAACAAAAACAAATAATTCTGCTGGTATCCAAGGTGGAATCACGAACGGTGCGCCGATATACTTCCGAGTGGGTTTTAAGCCACCTGCGACCATTGGTCAAGCTCAGCAGACCGTCACATATGATGGAGATTCCGATGGAGTCTTGGAGGCGAAGGGAAGACACGACCCATGTGTTGTACCCAGAGCAGTTCCGATTGTGGAGGCTATGGCTGCGTTGGTTGTCATAGATGCCCTCATGGCTCAGCAAGCGAGGAGTACAGCGAGAAGTCTGCTGCCTCCGTTGAAGTCGGCGGAGCCCAAAAAAACAACCGTTGTTGCTGCAGAACAACTTAACCAAGAAGCCGACCGATAGTGCTTGAAAAAAGGGGGTAGGTAGACAAAAAGCATTGCAATGAATCAATCGTCTTCTTTTGAAATTGTGCCACCGCTTGTCTGTTCCCTCAGGATCGATGAATGCAGACGTGGTTTGCAAGTTCTCTGCATAGAAATATATGTAGGCTCACTGCAAATCTCAAGAAAGCTTTTGTTGCTCCACCTATCACCTGCTTATACCTTCAATTTCAAACAGCAGTCAGTCAGCACACCTAGGAGTACCAACCCAGTGGAGTATTTTTACTTGAGTAAAGCTCAAATTGTTGGAAGTGTCCTGGGGCATTTAGACGCAGCAGAATCCTACATCATTCCTCCCAGTCTCCTTCGTCGTCTTCCTCATGCTGTCCATACAACCCAAGATCCCCGAGGCCATGACCCCAGCAGTCATACCTATGCCCTTCTGGTATCACATCTTCCAAATCCTCCCTGCAGTCATCGCCAAGATTGGTCTTTGTTGGCGTCATGGTCAGAGCTGCAGCATTGCCTATCTTATCAATGATGCGCAGGCGCCTCATCATTGTGCGACCGCAGACATCTTGGAAGACGCTTAGAGCTGCTTCCTTTCCCTTCCATCTCCATCTTCAGGAGAACATTCTTCACGAACAGAGAAGAAACGCACCAGCAGGTTGACGGCCTTGATCTAGAAGTGCAACACGCTGTCTGCTTTTTATGTTGTCGAAGTCAGGGAGCTTGTATCCCTATACTATGTACAAGGTTAAGTAGACTTGTTCAGGACCAAATCCTTCCCACAGCAGACGTTTTAAAATAGATCTCAGTTTTCTTTATCAGCAACTAGTGTTTCTAAACAAGGGGAAAATACTCAACCAGGTCTTGAAGGTGTGCATCTATCTCTCTCTGCTCGCTGCTCATCTGTCGGGAGAGGAAAGCCCTCTGTACTAGTATGCTGGTTTCCAAGCTTTTTTGTTTTCCCCCATTTTTATATTCAAGCATCATATCACAGGGAAAGGCTTTTGTACGTCTTTTAAAGCGCATTTTTTGTCATCCGTTGAGGGTCAACAATGAATCAACGCTCATGTCAGGAGCGATGTTCTTCTAGTTGCTTCAGATGCGCCATGTCTCAAAGCACTTACTGGTGGTATGTTGTGCTCCTCATTTCATATTTTATGCCTTTGGCGACTGTTGTCCTACTTTGATATTATCAGCTCTTTTCAACATCTTCGCTGCGTTGTGCACGTGTTCATACCATGCTCACTTTATATCTTCATTTTCCCGAGTATTTGCTATGCAACTTCTCTTTCTTGTCCATCTGCTTCTTACGCACAACTCGATGTATCCCTCAACCCTAAGCTAGGCCCAGGGCAACAATTGAGCTGTTATCTGTACAATTTATGAGGGTACGGAAACAGAATGAACTGTAGGATATAATGTGGTTATATCACATACCCTTTCAAACCACAAGCTCGCTGATTACCCATGCTGTTTAATTTTATAGGCTTCCTTCCACTACTACATCATCGCACTTGCCTCTTTGAATCCACAACTTCATTTCGATGCCTCAACACTTCCTCCTTCACTCCAATATCATCTCGATACCGCAACACATTGAAATTATGGATACTTCCCACAACTTTAATGAAGAAGGCGCTGTTGAAAAAGAAGGGGATGCCATTGCGGGACAGAAGCTCAAACGAGAAGAGGACGAAGAGAAGGACGCAGCTCGGCCACCGCCGGAAATATCCTCCACACTACTATTAACACCTCCCATCATCGAGACACCGCCGACGACAGACATCATCATAACCATCTTACCGAAACATGTTGAGAACATTGTCGCTGGGGCTCAAAACCACCACGTTCGAGAAATCAAAGTTCCTGCCATTGACGTTCGAATATGCATGTACTAAACTTCATCAATTGAAGCTATCCGGTACTGTGCGACTTTCGAACCTGGAAAGAAACCTGGTGAGACTGCTGAAGACGATTTTGCAGGCATAGGGAACCGGCAGTTTAACAACGAAGAGCCGTTGACACTGGGGCTGACGAGGCTCCTGTAATTATGGGATCGGTTTATTGTTTAGGTTGGGTTCAGAATCGCAAGGTGGAAGGGTTTCACTTTTAGGAAGGGAAGGTTTTTACGGCACTTGAAACTTTTAGTAAACCAGAGATTTAGTCATTGGGACCACTCATTGCGAAGAGAATAGAAGACTTTGCAATTCAGTTCGATAAATGTGCGTCGTATAACGAGAAGAATCCCGTTAAGCTGATACAGGTACTATGTGTAGCTAGATTGCGAATGAGTTACAAGTATATGACAAGAAACCGAAGAATAAATTGCAATAGAATCTATGCTTTCTCCCGAACCCATAGAGAGCTTCCACGAATTTGCTCACCTACCATAACTAAAACAGCGCGATTCGTAGTCAAGGCCAGTAAAATTGCTTTAACAGCATACTCAAAAGCTCGAACCCAAGTTCTCTCGCAACAAACTCGGGAATTTAGTTCTCTCGTCTACAAATGAATAAGTAATAAAAAGTAGTAAGGTCATCCAGAGAGGGAGAACTATAAAGTCCACAAAGAGACATTCTTCTTTCTTCTTAGATGGGTTATATTTATATATCCAATTTATACACCTACTATATGTTATAATTTAGTTTTTGCTTAATTCTCTAAAAGAACAGGAGGACGATAGCTATACATTATTTAAGGTAGTGTGTGATTTAGTTTTATACAGGACTGTATACAAGTATCACCATGTGCTCGCTTAACTTATTAACGCGACAGAACAGAACAGTGACAATGTAGAGTGACATACATGCTACCTAAAAAGGTAGCATCTTAATTAATTCAACTTGTTATAAAGTATACCGCTATTTACTATAACTATAAGGTTATAAAGTAACAGATATAGTTCTTATGACATGGACAGTATATTACTGAAATGGTCAGGGATAAAAGCATCTACCGGCGGGAGGATCATGGTAGCATTAGGCCTGTTCTACTTATATCCACAATACGCGTAACATAGGTTTCTAATAAGAAATCGGAGCCCATTGAATGATGAATTGAAGAACTACCTTTAATGCGACCTGGGAACATCAGAATGTATATCTTCTCAAGAGTGATAGGGCCAACTCCAGCTGATTGAATACTCAAGCTAGCGGCATGCCGAGAAGAGTTCGGCCATGAAATATGTTAAGCGAGGCACTGACACAACGCCTTTAAAGGAATATCATACATGTCCTAATTTGACTACTCAAACATAACTTGGGTATCGATCCACTCTCCAACCTGAGCTATCACATAACAACCCCGGAAGTTCATAATGACTTCTTCCCGCCATGTTTCCCACTCCATAATACAACAAGGTTGTCCAAAGCAACAACCCACTTCTTCGCAAACTCCTCCTCCGTAAACCTCTGCGCCGACTTCCTCGCCCTCCGTCTCATCGCAAGCTTATCTTTCAACTCAAGTGCCTTTTGGAAGCCGTTGGCGAACTCTGTTGATGTTGTAGCGTGGAAACCTAATCACAATAGTTAATAAATTGGCTTTTAGTTCTGCTTCCAGTAATACGTACCAGTAGGTTCCCCATCGATATCAACAACGATATCCCGTTTGGGACCACCGCTGTCATGGACAACCGAGATGAGACCAGCTGCCTGATACTCCACAACTCCAATACCGAAATGCTCATTCCACATGCCATTCACACCCACGCTCGCCCGTCGCAACCACTCCAAGATCTCAGGCCATGACGCATCCAAGTGGAACTCGACACTGTCCTTGATCTGCAGCTCATTCGCCAACAATCTCAATTCGTAAACTCTCTTGCTATCACCATCGTCTCTGACGCTACCAATAAGTACCAGTTTTGCACCCTCGGTGGCAGCCGATTCCGTCGACATGAACTCTTTGAATGCTCGTAGTATAAGCTGGTGGTTCTTCTCAGGTCGAAATTGGGCAATGTAGAGGAGGACCTTCTCGCGCTTTTGTTCGCTCGTTTCCGAGACCTCGACCTCTTTCTCCAGTTCTTCAACAGCCACGGGAGGATATACAGCTGTAGCACCAGGCTTTCGAAGTTCCTTTCGCCATTCTCCCCATAATGAAGTGATGTGATCCAAAGTCCAGTTTGAATTTGTCATGACCACATCGATCGATGCACCAACCCATGTATACAACTTCGCGAATGCCTTCCAGTAGAGCTTCTTCGCAGTTCCTCTTGTGCCTGATCCTTTTCCTGCATTGACACCTAGTGTTCCCGTGGGGGAGTCGACGTCGAGGGAGCCTAGCATGTCGGTAGAAATGGTCGGATAGTGCACATAGGCACCAGTTGGCACATCCGAGAAGAGGAGCTTGCACAAGCCAAGCGCAAAGGCATAGCCCATGGTATCGACGAAGATGTCAGGAGGTAGGAGCGAGAAGGCGTCGTATGCGAGGATGAGGGAACCAACGGATTGCCCGAGGAGTGTAAAGTGAGGCCATGTGGATGCCAGAACCCAGTGTCGGGTTGTTAGGTAGAGGAAGGTAATAGTCGGGGGGTGAAGGTGGATGTTAAATCGATTCTGGAGTGAGTGTCAGCAAAAGCTCCCTGGCAGATTCCAGGTTTCTGCCTACCTCGACTCGAGAAAGAATGGCATTCTTGTCAACATCGTGATCTCCAGTATACACAACGATCTTAGCTTTGGGCCACCGTTTCTGCGTAGCTCTGATGGCGGCCCAGAGAACGCGTTCACCCCCACCACCAGCATTACTGGACTCGTGTTAGCAACTCAAAGGCTTGTAAAGGTCAAGGCTCTGCCAACTCACCAAAATGGATGGAAGAAGCCCACGACGCCATCCCAAGCCTGATCAACCGTGTCCCCGTTCTTCGCCTTGCCCTCGGCATACGCATCCACGCTCTCCCACTCGTCGCTGTCCCTCTTTGCCGACTCGTTCTCCTCTTTCCACTGCTTCTCATCACCCTCCACTCTCTCCAGAATCTGAGCCCTCCTGCCTGCAGTCTTCTTGCGCAAGTAATATCCTACGACGCCCCCGAACGCCCTGATCAACCAGGGACCACCAAGGACTGTCGTAATCGGAGCGAAGCCCAGGAACAAGGCTACAAGAATAGAAAGGCCCGGGACGCCCAGCCCAAGCAGAGTGTAGCCTTCTGAGCCATCTGGTGCACGGCAGGATTCAGCCATGGTTGGGTGCACTGGGACTGCGGTGTTGTAAGAAGTTTGCAGAAGCAGAAGAGGAGGAAGAGAGGAGAGGCGGAGAGGAGCAGACAGAGATTGGAGAGTGCAACACGAGGCTGCGCAACTTACAGGAAGGACTGCGGGCACTTGAGTGTATGTAGCTAGCTCGCGGTACTGTGTTCAGTTTGAAAGGTGATGCGCCCGGTTGGCCACTTCGTTGGCAGGGATCCGGATCTTGCGATTGAAATGCACGGTACCTCGGAATTTATTTGGTATTTGGGCACGACCGTCCATCAGACCATCCATCAATCGCTAATCCCCGTATAGCATCATGGAATTAAGGAGAGGCCATTGAACGAGCCCGCATCTTCGCCTTCGCGTCGCAGCTACAGCTACAGCTACAGCCACTTCTTCCGTACGACGAAGATATATATCGCGAACCATCGACATGGCAACAGCAGCAACACGCTTCCTCGTCGCCCGCAGACCCCTCCTGCGGCCTGCCTCATCAACCGTGTGCTCCCTCTTTCTCCAGCTCCCTCCAACCTATCGTTCGTTCCACGCCTCGCCACAACCCCAATTCTACGATGCGGCCTTGGGCGCCACGCATACAGTCCTCGAAACGCTCCACAGCACAAGTGGACTTTCATGGGCCTACACGATTCCTCTCGCAGCTCTCCTGATCCGTACAACCTTTGTGCTCCCCATAACCCTCTACCATCGCCGATCGCTGCAGAGACAAGCTGCCCTCTCCCCCCTAGTCACAGCATGGCAGCACGTTCTGCGCCGAGAAACCATGGCAGAAGTAGGGCATCTGGGTCCGTCGGTAGCGCAGTCGACAACGATGTCAAAGATGCGCGAGAAGAGAGTCGAGATCTACAAGCGATTTGGGTGCGAGAGATGGCGCGATTTTCTTCCTATTGTGCAGCTACCTATATGGTTAGTTACTATCGAGACGATACGAAAGATGTGCGGGGCGCAGGTGGGATTACTGGGCATGATCTTTGGGCGCACCTCAGGGGTTGACGGCGATGGAATGGAGCAAGTGGCTACAGTTCTTAAGGAAACCACATTTGCAACTGAAGGCGCTCTCTGGTTTCCAGATATGCTGGCCTCGGATCCACAACTCATTTTACCATTCATGCTATCTGGGGCCATACTGCTGAATCTCTCCAAAGCACTTGGACCAAATGCGTCCGTTTGGCAGAAAAGACTGGTGAGGTCATTCAGGATTGTAGCCCTGGCCATTGGTCCTTTAACGCTCCATGTACCAAGTGCCATGCTCCTATATTGGATATCTTCCAGTATGTTGGCTTGGATACAGGCTCAGCTCTTGGATGTGCTCATGCCGGTGAAGCTACCAGTGCAGCCTTGCAGACCGAGGGAACTTCGCAGATTTGGAATTCAGAAGCCGGATGAGCTGTAGAGACGAGCATCTAGACGGTTTGATGTACATATATGTATACAAAAAAAACGTACCTGAAGTACTATAGTACGCTCATAGCTATTCACAGTTTCAGCCGCCAATGAGTTCCATTCCGCAGATCAATTTCAAAGTGCAGCTTCCCTACCATAAATCAGCTCGAATCGACAGGGGCGGCAGATATTGGATACGAATAGAAATCAAGCTCCGTAGTATCCAGCAATACGAGGTAACCCAGTACAAGAGGCAACCAGTATCCATCTATCGACATCGCCCATTTGTGCAAAGCATGACCAACGAGAACGCGAGATCATGAAGAATACCATAGTCAACATTGAACTGGAGTTATACACATACTCAATAGAATCAGTCTCACCACACGCATCCAGTATCGAAAGCTACGACAGGTGGTCCTCATACTATTGTTACGTGCTCTGTAGGCTCGGTCCAATTCCTCAAATCACTCAACTTGGTCCTCGACATGGCCCAGACACCAGAAACCAGGTCCGAGTCCCAAGGTTGAATATCTCGGGCTCAATCGTCAACTTCTTTCCCCTCTCGTAGTACAAGTGTAGCTTATAGTATAACCTTCATGATCAAGAAGTGTATTGTCTAATAATAATAATAGAATCATATTTATCATAACTCAGTTTACCTAGTCTCCACTCACTCGCCACTCATACCACCAAGTATCAACCCTCTGCACATGAATCACACAGCATTGTCTCAATCACGTATCCAAAGGCCCAGCACAAATTGAGGTTCATGTTCAAATACACATACATATATTAACTGGAGTTGACCTCCCTTATATAAGCAGTTTCTCAGCTATATGATATAATGCTACCCATTCCGGCATCCAGCGATCCATCCATCCTTTCCTTTCCTTTCCATTCAATGTCATACCATTCCATGCACACACAAACATATGCTACAGTAGCAAAGTAACTGAGCGTCCAAAAGCCAAGCCAAGCCAGACCAGTCCACCATACCACCAGACTATTTATTCCATGCATTCCTACCATCCTGCCATCCATCATGTACTCATCAGCCCGCGTCATGTTTCGTTGCGTTGCTTCACTTCCCTTGCCTTGCTACATTGCCATCCCATAGCGCCTTGCTCAACAGATTTCTTGAAATCCCGGAAAATAGTAGAAAAGAAGAATCATCCGACGCCTATCCCTTGATGTGATTTCCTTTCCTTTTCTTTCAGTTGCTCGTAGTAAATGACAAAAAGAAAAAAAGCAGAGCCCCTCTTTATGCTTCCTTGCAATGAGATAATGCAGGCCGTGCGAGAAAAGACTGGCGTCCACCCAAATGTATTATGCCTGGAGAGGAGAATACCCAATGCTGCAGCTGTTCCATTTTCCCGCCAGGACCAGCCGATCCTGCCGTGCCGTTTCGATTTTACCGTGTGTCTGATCATTCCGTCATGCTGACCTTCTTCGCAGTGTCTGTGCTACCGACACTAGCATTCGTGCCTCTTCGGGCGGTCGGAGCCTTGGGCATGGGCAGCGGCTTCCTCCTCCTCGAAGTCATGGTGAGTCCCTCGTCACTATCCGAATCATCGTCCTCATCGGCAGCACGCGTAGTATCCCCGTCTCCATTGTAACCAACATCCTCATCGAAGGGTGCCGTAATTTGGCTCATTCGAAAGGAGCCGGTACTCGCGTCGTCATCGGTTGATATCGAGTGCTCCTTTGACAAAACAGGTGGCGTCATTGTATCTGGGCTACTCTCCACACTGAGAACCGATTCAGGTGCTCTGACAACGCCAGGTCGTTGAAGAAAGTCGCCCTCAGGATCCTCCTTGTCAGAGGAGGCACCGGAGATCAGAGCCGGCAATGACGGAACAGAAGCGAAAAACCGCTCAGTCGAGCCCATGTTGTTCACAGACGATACCGGAGAAGTCATGTCGGATGGTGATGTGAGTGCAGACATGCCCAGGTTGGTCGAACTGATGGAGCTAGACGATTGAGCACGCTTCTGGGCTTCCTTCCGCATGAATAAATCGTCATCGGGTGAAGACGGACATCGAGCAGCTTCGGCTTCGGCTTCAGCTCTCTGAACCGCGTTGGCTAGTTCTTGCCGCTTGCGGTCTTCTTCTGCTTCCATCCTCCGCCGCCGATCGAGGGTGACCTGGGCTCTCTGGAAGGATTCGGGGGTGCTGGCCCCATAGATGCGAGGAGCGGGTGATTGGGCCTCTGGGGTACGATTCGCTGTGGCTGGGCGATCGTCAAGCAGTGATGCGGCAAAGGCATGATCTGTCACGTTGGGCGTCGAGGCGGAGGATATGTGTTGCGAGACCATGTAAGGCTGGAAGAAGAGCGGCGAGGCCAAAGGCTCATCGTGGACTGGACCAAGGTCAACGGATCTAGAAGGCCGCGGATGTCTGAGGATACTGGGTGGCTCGAAATGCCCAGGAGCGACATCATTACTGATGGCGACACTCGCCTCTGCATGCTTGTCTTCGGACCCAAAAAGGCCAAGGCGAAGTCTTTCGTCCTCGTTGATATCTGCAACTTTAGGCAACCAAAGGTGACCGCCGAAGATATTGCCCTTGTGATCAGTGAAGGGACCTTGGGCTGCGCGATAATCGTGGTCTGGGAAGTGTCGTCCAACACCGGCGTTCGTCACTGACCGTGCGTAGCCATGGCGGTGCACAATCGTCTGAGCCGACGTCGCCGCCGAGGTACTACGGTCCGGGAGTTCTGGTCTAACATCAGGTTGGGAACTTCCTGCGCCGCCTCGCCGTGGGGGTCCTCCTACCGATGCAGATTCTCTCTGTCTGAAATCGAGCGAGAATGGGTCTTCGCCCGGGTTCTGAAGATAATCTGGACTTGCCGTCAGACTTTGAGCAAGTGGATGTTCGGGCTTATCGTATCGATGTTCATCCTTGATGGTCTCAAAGTAATCGAACTCATCTCCACGGAGACTCGCTCTCCTCGAATCGCGGGACAGAGGGGTCAAGATGGCGTGAATGTCTGGAGCGGATCCGGTTGCACTGCTGACTGCTCTTCTGCGAGATCCTTCGCCTCTTTCACTCCTGACAGCACTAAATGCCTTGCCGACCGTCTTCTTGATGGCGGACCGAGCACGCTCGAGGAAGGTGATGGGAACGACGGCACGCTCCAATTCACTGTTGTCCACTTGGATCCTCCTTCCGGCAGTCTTTCTGGATGGGTCCGAATCGTCAAGCCAGGCAATGATATTATCAATCCCCTTCACGACCCATGGATGGCGCTTGACCTCTCGCAGCTTCATTCGTTCCGCTGGATCCTTGATCAACATCCTCCTCAACAAATCATATAGCTCATCATCAATGTCCTCATACACAAGCTCGCTTTCTTCGCGGTAACGTTCGACACTCGTGTGCTGGTGCAGGCTGAGGTGGGAGTTGTTGTGAAATGCTGGGTTGATAGGTACCAGGCGGCGTCTGGGGATATAAACTTCCTCCTTGGCAATGGTCCTGAACAGACCGTACTCGTCTTCAGCCATGAACGGAATCCTTGCGTAGATGAGACAGTATAGAGTGATGCCCAATGACCAAACATCAATTTGCTCAGTGACTCTCGGCTGTTCGACATCAAGATCGGTATAGCACAGCTCAGGCGCGAAGAATGCTGGTGTCCCCACCGTCTTGGCAAGCTCGAGATCATCATCGAAATCCTGTGCATCGGCTTCTGACACATTCTCCTCGGTCTCACCCTCTCTGATAGGCCGGCCGAAGTAGGAGACACCAAAGTCTGATATCTTTACCCGATGGTCCTTGGTCCAGAGCAGGTTAGCAGGCTTGATGTCTCGGTGCACAATGCCTTCGTAGTGTAGATATTCCAGTCCAAGAACTGTATCTCGGAACGTGGATCGTGCCTGTTCAAGGGAGAAGCATGGCACATAAGAAAAGTCATCCTCAAATGCATCATGGGGAATCATATCATCGATCGAGGACATGTGCGAAATGATACTGTCGGCCATGCTGGGGGATCGTCCTCGGAAGGGTGGATCATCTGGATAAGAACCGTACATCGTTCCTTCGAGGGCAGTGGTAGAGCCGTGTGTTGAGGGAAGTGACCGTAACGGTCCAGGGTTCTCGTCATCTTCGTTGTCGCTGTCGATGGCGCCTATGTCGAATTCGGTGGGGAGGGGAGTGTGTGCTCGAGAACCTGTGCGAGATGGTGCTCGCGATGGGACTCGTGAGCCAGGATTGGATCTCACCATTGCGGTATGGGACCGCGAGTAGCTGGGTAGAGATTCATGCGTGTTCTGTCGTGACAATGTGGGCATATTAGCATCATCTTCATCATCATCATCACCGTGCTCGAGACTCCAATAGTCTGCGTGACCCTGCTGAAGCTGCAATTGGGAGAGCTTCGACCGCTGTGCTTCCTTGCGCTGGCGCCGCCTTTGCATCATCTTGAAGAATTTCTCCTCGTCGCCCGTATCCTGTTCTCCGGCAATCTCCTTCTCTATCCTTCGTCGCTCGTGGAGACATATCGCTGGGGAACCCTTCTTGCGCCACACGATCTCGCCGAGCTCCACATGCTCCAGGACCATGTATATCTTCTTCAATTCTGGATCGTCGATGACCTCCAGCAAGCCGACGACATTGGGATGCCGGATCTTCTTCAGGATGGCAATCTCTCTCTTCGTCTTATCCTCCGGAGACACCGTCACCCTTCCCAGCCGGCGCTTCTTCGAGAATCGCTGTATGATCTTGATGGCGACATAATCCTGGGTCTCGAGGCTCCGCGCAAGCTTGACCTTGCCATGCACGCCTCTACCAATCTCGTCGATGATCTCATACTGGTTGATGAGCTTTCGGCCTGTGATGAAGTCCTTGTCGACTTGTGCTACGTGCGTCCTATGTGGGTGTTATCGTCAGTATAGCATTATGACGTGACTGAATTAAGAGACAAAGAATGGGCAACCTCGGGGCACCAATGGCGCCTGCGACGGGCAAATCGAGGATGTAGCATCGCAGGAAGAGCCGTCCCAGATATACACTCGGTGCGATTGCCCCATTCCATGGACAACGTGGTGGTTGAGAGTTCTGCGGAGGAATGGAAAGAAAGATGGATGCGCGTGGCAGCGGGATCACCTACTCGCGAACTCTATGCATTTGCAGAGGATGCAGAAATGGACTCGAATGAGGGGTCCCCTCTGAATACGATGTCCCCGTCAGCTGTCGTGGAATGGCAGCCAACGCTGGGCTGAAGAGCCCTGGGCTCGACGAGGTGCTCGCCGGGGCCGTCTTCGCGAGGCTTGCTGAGAGATCCATTGTTGAGGTTCAGGAAGACGGAAGTCGACATGTTGGTTTGGACAGGCTCCTTGCGACGATGTTGTTGGCACACGGAGGGCGGCGACAGCGGGCAGAGCGTCAGTCAGCGAAGCATTGTTTAGTTTTGGGGGGGGGGGGGGGTTCGGAGTTCGAGGTTCGAGGTTCGAGGTTCGAGAATGGTGTAATTGTGGAAGGGGAAAGATATGGTTTTGGGATGGTTAGGTTCGTCGGGGCGCGGAGTGGAGTGGAGGGAGGAGTGGGAGATGGTGGTTGGTGGTTGGTGGTTGGTGGTTGGTAGACGACGTGAGAGTAGCGGATGAGTGGTGCTAGTTAGTTGGGGGGTGGTGGTGGTGGTGGTGGTGGTAGTAGTGGTGGTAGTAGTAGTAGTAGTGGTGGTAGTAGTAGTAGTAGTAGTAGTAGTAGTAGTAGTAGTAGTAGTAGTAGTAATAGTAGTAGTAGTAGTTGTGGGCTGGCCGTGCGATGAGCGACGACGACGATGATGATGATGATGAGGAGGAGCAAGCCTACGCTAGCCGCGTGAAGCAAGTGCAGAGAGCAAGTGCAAGTACAAGTGCAAGATCCAGAGTCCAGAAGTTGATGGATAGATATTTAACCTCCGTAGCCACAGGGCACCGCGCACAAAGTTGCGCTGGACCTCCTTTACAGGCGGAGCTTAAGGGACAGACCTGCCTGGACGATGCCTGTAAATCTGGCATTTGGCGTCGGATGCCTGTAATCAGGGCCCCCGGCCCCCTGTAGCCCCCCGTCGTCCCCTGTAGTCCCCCCCCCCCCCCAAGCAAACGAGAAGGCTCAACGTCTTGCCCGCGACCCGTGAATTGTGGCCAATCACGCCCATCCATCACTTTGCTATTCCCAAGCGAACAACTTCCCTTTCTCCCTTTCTCCCTTTCGTTCTCAAGCGAACTGCTTCAATCTCGTCTTGGCCACGCCCATGGCCACCAAGACGTACAAAGTACCTTTGCGCAATATACTACCTTTCGTACAATATATTTTCTCCCTTCTATACACACGCACTCGGCCTCTGCCCCGTCTCGCTACCGAGCGCCCTGATCTCAGACCACAGCACCCACGCACGCACACCTCGTCGTCAGAAACAGCATCAGATGCCAATGCTGCCGTTCATAAGGTAACTCACCACTCACGCCCATACACACTCACACGCAGTGAACTTGGATAGATGATCCATGAAAACCGACAGAACAGAGTTTAGCCGTGCTTCGACGGACGAAAGACTGACTGACAAAGTCCTCCAACCTCCAATTCCCCCGCGCCTGGTCTCAAATTCGACAATAGCCGCAATAGCAGTCGTGAAAATAGTCCATCATCATCGCAACCCATTACTGACTGTATCATCTGTGCCACGCTTCGCACGACGGCGGCGACGACGATGGCCGACAACACTCCCCCCCAATCCCTGGGTCGCCTCCGCAATCCTCGCTGGACAGGGCTTCACGTCCCACGGCAGCAGCATCTTCTCATGTCTGGTCTGCACTTCCCCAACCCTCAGAAAGGAAGCTAAGTAAATGCGGAGAAGGTTGAGCCGCCGCTGCTGCTGCTGGGGACGGCTTCACTGCATATCTTGATGCAATTCTTGTGTCGCGTATCACGAATTGCCGTCGACCAAGTCCTCGACCTCCCTCCCCAGCTCGCTCACTGATCATCAGCCCGTTCAGCCACTATCACCATCCGCGCGCACCCTGGCAATATCGCCCTCCAAGGCCTTACATGCCCCCAAACTGTCACTCCCGCATAGCATACAGCCACCGTCACGCTTGCTCAAACCCCGTCACATATTGAAGCCGGGTCTCAGTGGTGCTGGGGGAGAGGACATGGCGTCCGTCTCCTGGATCTCTCTTGCTGCTCCTCCCATCTTGACTTTTTCCCTTATCCGTCGGTCTCTGCGGTGGATGGAGGGGCAGCAAGGTTGTTGCAACAAGGTTGAGAGGCCAGTCTCTGGTCTGAGACAGAGCTCCGAGGAATCCCTACCGGCTCTGCCATGCTCGATTTCTGCAAAGACCAACTTGATCAAGCCCTAAGCCGTGGCAGCGATTGGCATTTGGCAGCATGTGGTCCGGTCCGCCAGAGAGGCGACAGAGGCGAAGTCCTCAACCTGCGCCAACCCCAAAAGTCACCCCATAATTGAGCAGATAAAACTATGTCAAACTAAAAAGACAAAGCCAGGAGCTTTGCTTCCGGGAAACAATACATCGTTGATTAATACATGCATGTATTCGCACATGTACCTCCGTACCCGTGGCCGCGCACTCCAATTGCTCTCGTCTTCATCCATTCATTCATTCATTCATCCTTCCTTCCTTCACAAGACCTACCCAGAACATGATCGAGCATTGTTAACCCATTCTCTGGGCGCAGTCCAACATCCAACCTTGACCCAAGCTTGAGCCGAGCCCTGCCCAAGCTGTTTTAATCATATCTCTGACCCTCGACCCGGCGAAAGTCGACAGATCACAATTGACGCGGGGCCTCGTGCGACTGTTGCATCCCGTTCTCTCCCGATCTCGACGTAAAGCGAGAAGAACCTCAACTTTGCCAACATCAACGACGAATAAAATATGGCACCATCAACAACCAAGCATCAGTCGCGGCTGAGCAGTCGCAGGGGCAAAGCATAGAGGGCATTTCGCCGGCTGATGGGCAGCACTGCGTCTGCGTCTATGCAATGACTTTATCCAGAGTGCACAGGTACAGAGGTACTTGACCGTGACAAGTCATCACTTCAAGAGGTCGCGGTTTGATCGTTCACTCTGATTTCTCCATCTTTGAGACGTTTATGGGGTAGAGCAAGTGGGGTTTGCAAAGAAGGTGGCGGTGCGTAGGCCAATGTTGTCGCTTCAGCAGCGGTGTGATATTGAATTATGGCGATGCAGTATGCGGCGACTTGTGGGAGGATCCACTTACAGTCTAAAATGGATTCATCCAAAATAAGATCCATTGCCGTGGACCGTGGAGAAAGCGAAAAGCGAAAATCTCAGTCTGTATCGAGTGCGCATTGTTGTTTTTCTCTTGGGGTTGTCATCTGAGTCCGCATTCAAGTAGCCACAATCCTCTTGAAACATCTTCATGGTGTATGGCATCACGAGCGAGGCCAGAATCGGCTTATGGCCAGTACCAATGCCGTTGTCGAGCTCGAGCACGTCAGATTCATCTGGGTGAAAGGAAGCATTTTTGATCCGAGAATCTCCATTGGAAGAGCTAGCGCTTTAGGAGCAGCATCGCCTCTACTCGTCACATTGATCTTCCTTTGTCCCTCTGTATGGCCTGTCTTTTTGTTAAGTCGTCCGGGTCTCATGAGCCGGAGATGACCATGGCGTGTTAACGCGTACGTGTACTGGGGACTTTTTGGATCCAAATATCACCTTTCAAGAACAGAACAAGGTCTTTGACGAAGGATTTCCCGAGCGGTTACAGCAGTACGATTCCCGTTCTCATTTTATTTGGCTGGGGGAAACATCCAAGTGAACGAGCATATTGTGGGCCATTGCTCTCTAGATTACCACCAAACTAAGAACGGTTGTCATTACTCATCGCTCTCCCGAGCTACAGCTACCCAATCCACTTGGATAATTTAGGGTGACATCCGAAAGAGTCAGGTCACCGTCAGCTACTTTGATTTTGTAGCACTATTGTTGAAGCCTAATGACGAAGTGTCGTGGTCAATATTTTCAATCTAGATTATTAAGCTGGTCTGGGTGACTCAAGCTGAAGGTGTGGCTAATAATACCCTTAATTCTTACCACCCTTCCAGAACCGGTGAATTCCCAGTCCTCCAAAGCATGCAATGTTAGCCTAATGCCTACATGTCACGAACATCCCCTGGACGGGGCGTTCTTCTCACGCAAACAGAAAACATTTCCCGTTAGACTACGCTTGTTTAGTTTGTTCAAACCTTGACATGAGGTTATTATATACTTGTTAACGATTTGTATCACTTACTCCGTAGAGGCCGCATGAACAGGTGGTTGGATTTAAGCTCATATCACATAGAATGCCCCACTTGATTCCTTCCAATCATTGCTACAGTTCTAGGCTGTTACTATACTTTTATTCTAACTTAAGTCTCGCGTCATATATACCTACTGATTAATGACTAGAGGACTTAGTTCTTACTGTCTTAACTATCACTAGCACCGCTTTAGCTTTAGAACAGAACAGCGCTATTGAAAGTTAAAAATCATACTCAGGTTTTATTAGGAAGTTAGATGTTAGATCTAATACTTTATTTATACGCCTAAATTCTATCCTAAGATTTGTCTAGAAGTAGTAGATACTTAACATAAATTATCTATAGTACAAATTTATGTTAGATCTATGATAAACATTTTCCTAATATTAAAATACCTTTATAAACATAACAACAGCGATACTTTTACCTACGTAAACATTAAGTGTTTATAGTTGATTCGCTATTGTTAGGAAGACGCGAGTATAACTTAATGACATAAAGACTGTCTTACTTTAGTAAACATAAAGATACTTCTTCTACGGATTATAGAGGGAAGATAGAAGGATAGCGAGAAGATAGTAGCTATGCTACTTAAGATTTTCCCTCTAATTTACTACCTAATCCTGTGAACTACTAACAAGCCTAAGATATAGTCTTGTCTTCCTGTCTCCTATCCTCTTTTCCTAAAAGATCTCTAGTTATATAAAATTAGTAAGGTAAGATAACGAGGAAAGCGCGGGTAGGAACTGTTACAACATAGAATTAAGTAAGGACGAGGCTGTCAGAGCGACTAACCAGAACTTTTTCTCTTGAATTTCTCTTTAAGGTAGTAAATTTAGGATGAAGCTTTTAGTAATTAGAATACTTTATCCAGTTTGGCTATATAAACTGACTTACTGTCGATGAGGCTCTCCCACTGACTAACCAAATCGGGTCTTGAAAGCAAGCTGTGCTATTGCTATCAATATTAAATAGCTCGAACCTACTGGTAAAAGGTACCTCACGACTTCACAAGTACCTCTAGCTCCCAACACCGGGAATAAATCTCCGCCGTTCATGGTCAAACAAACCACCAAAGCATCTCTCACCTCCCACAACATCAGGCACCAGCACCAATACCACCACCACGACCAATTTGACCATCCATCATCGCCAGAGCCAGGCGGCGCAAACCAAAAAAAACCCCCGCCCGCCATTCCCGCACACACAGCTTTGCTGTTGCATATCGACGGGATCGCATCTCCGCCGAATCCCCAAGAAACCCCAGGATTCCCTCCGTCATCTCACAACCCCGGCACAGAAAGGCCACGCCGACATCATCGAGCATGAACCGTGTGTACCGTGTGTACCGTGCAACATTCTAGATGCCCGCCATCACCAGCGGCCCTCTGCCAGCCGTCGCGATGTGCTTGTTCTCGTCCTCACGGGATATTGCCTCAGTCTTGTCCTGTACAGTACCGGAAGTTCTGCACAGCAGTGGGCTTCTTGGCTTCTCCACACACACACACACACTTCTTGCGGCATCCCAATAGAAATGAGGATGCCCAGAAATGGCGTGACGGTATACACAGAGTCAGGAGTAGGTCGTACCGTGCGAGAGCGAGCACGAGTACAGTCCAGTGGTTTAGGGTGCCCGTCTCCGTCTCCCATGTCCAACTCCTCCGCACTCCAGCTGCTGCGCGTCTTCTGCAGACCTTCGCTACATATGCCAAACTACTATCGATGCCGTAAGCGTAAGTGGAAAACACAGCACAACGCACAACTACTGAGGTTCTCTTCGTGACCAACGCACCCTGTCATGAAAGAAGACGAATCGTCATCTGTTCCAGGCTAAAGGGAGGAGGGACGGAGCCAGAGAGAGAAAAGGGTGTGGAGGCAAATGACAGAGTGAGTGGTGGTGCATCTTGGAAGCGATGAGCGATGAGCGAAGAGCGATGCAAGCGCTTTTCCTGCGGGGATTGACGCCGGACGGCTCATGTCTCAGCATCCAGCACGGAATTGCGCAATGTGAACCTATCCATTACCTTACGACTGACCTTCCGACGTATAATGTAAGGCTACTCGCAACGCCCATGTCGGGTTGGTGATATGTCGCGCGGTTGTGTCGCTTCAACAGTTCAATTGACTTCCATCCCTTCGGCATGTAAACCTATAGGGCACTGACTTAGTCACAGCCGGCTGTTATTGATAATCATGCCAGGGTCTTATACTGTAGTGGCTAGGGGACATGTGATTCTGCATCCATCGTTGCTGAGATCTTCGTTGGTGGTTCGGACGGTGGAGAGGATTGAGAGCCATCGCCGAAACCGTTGAAACAGGCCTCGGCATAATGACGATATACTGCATCTACTGCATCTTGAGGGGGGTGTGAGGGTTGACTTCTAGACTTGACATCTACCCAGTCTACAAGGAAACAAATCCACGGGTGTCAGACGGACAGTCAGTCAGTCATCCTTCGGTATCCACCGAAGCATCATCCATATCTCGAACAAGATTCCAAACCCCAAAACCCAGAAACCAGAAATGTCAAACAAAGACAAAGGAGGAGGCAAAGACAAGTCCACAGCCACATTTCTAACAATAGACAAACACCTACCTGCACGCTACCACACTAGCAAGTAAGTACCTACCCGTGCTACCCTACCTACATAGATAAAACGCCATCTATGATCTATCCATCCGACTACCACCGATGGCACCCCCAGATTCTCCCATCTGCCTACGATATTACGCGGATGTTTCGCTTGACTCACTATTCCGTCGTGTGCCTACTCCACAGGCTACCCTGGTACACTACCGTAGATCTCTTTTCGGAGATCTCGGAACCACTGTGCAAGACATCGAAGGCGGGAAGGGAGAAAGAAAGAAAGAAAGAGCACGCCGTAGGCCTTTCTAAAGACAAGACGGGATGAACGGGTAAGCAAATAATACGGACGGTCATTCGACTCCAACGAAACCCTGCAGCCCTCCCTCCTTGAACATCAACTCGAACACCTGTTCTTCTCATTCTTAGACACGTACAGTATAAACAAGCTTTACATTACGCAGCTGTCATGCTCACACCCTTCCCTAATCTTCGAGAAAGACGGTACGGATCCGAAGACCCAAGTAAGGTCTAAGGATAGAGAGTTGGCTATTTCTACCACGGCTTCAACTTTATAAACTAGTAAGCGCCTTCAAGCTCAACGCGAACACCTGTTCATATTTCTTCTAGACGCATACCGGTATAAGCTTTATACTACGCAGATGTCTTACTCGTAGCCTTCTTCCCTAATCTTCAGGAATTTTAGACCCTAACTTCTATGATCAAGGTGCAAGGGATAGGGGTCGTCCTTTCTACTGTACAGTAGCTTCAAGTCATGTTCTTCGTCCTGTCAGACCATGTTCATCACACGCACGTTTAATGTAGCGCTAATGTCGTACTTCCACCTTAATAAATAGATCCTAAATTCTAAAGGCCAGGGTCCAAGATTAAAGGATAGGGGACTAGTCACTTCTACTCTACTATAGCTTCAACTTTGTCAGTAAGTCTCATAAACGCCTATTATAAGAGCAGGTCTTCTAGTCATTACACTTAATTAACACACACGAGCTTTATATCACGTAAGTGTCTCGCTCACACCCTAGTGTTCAGGAAAGAGTCATATTATCCAGGGAAGCAGAACCTAATATGTCAAAGTCCAAGGTCTCAGGTCTAAGGATAGATAGGTAGGTCTCGTCATTGACATCTAGCTTCAACCTTTAAGTTCGTATAGGATAGGAACACTTGTAATCATTTAACAACAACAACAGCTATTCTTTCACAACCATATCAACTAACGGCCTTTATATTACGCTACGTAATAGAAGTCTAGCTCACACCTTTCTCTATATCCAGGAAATCCTGTTCTCAAGATCCAAGGATAGAAAGAGGGCAGTCAGAACCCTTTCGATTGTTTAATTAGTTAACAAGGTAGTAAGAATTCTAATTCTACTTGTCAAACTAACACAAACATACAAGCTTTACATCAAGCAATTATCTCGCTCCCACCTCCCCTAACTATCCATCGAGCACTATAGATGCCAAGATACGAAAATTCAGATAGGAAGCTACTTAGCCACTTACCTACCTCTACTTTCTAGTGTCAACTCTATACAATACATAGTTATCTCGAACTTCAACTTAAACCCCCGTTTTATTTCATTCTTCTCACTCCCGAATTAAACACACAACCTTTAAATCCTTATATATAGATGTCAAGCTCTTACTTACACTCTTTCCTTCTTACTAAGAAGTGCAGGATCCAAGAGATCTAAGGGACAAGATCAAAAGTCCTTATAAGGTCCACAGTTAGATAGTTACGTCCAGCCTCTCTCTACTAGTTAGTACTTAGTACAGTAACGCCCTCAACCTACGACCTCGAAGCTGTCGGTCCTTTTATTGTTATATCCACACATGCACACATTTATCTCACTTCCCATCACACACACACAAACAAAAACACGAAAGAAAAAAGAAAAAGCACACGTAAATGGCACGGATATCTCGGTAACCCACCCTCCATTATACATGCAAGCTAATCCACGAGACTCTACTTCCAGGATAGCATTCAGAATTCGAAATTTGGAAGCTGAAAGCTTGCAACTTGACGTGGATACTTGCGTAGCTTCTTTCCATTTCCAAAACATTAGAGAGAGGGGTCTACCCATGCGAGTTCCAGCATTGTACACAGTCTAGTTCGCCACCCGAGAGGGTACAGATGTTGGGGGATTAAACAACTCTATAGAGAACGAGGCACAGCAACGAATCCGAAATCAGGCACATTGTTTCCAACATTCCAGCTTTGTAGACGATATCTGCAATACAAGTGACCACGTGCCTAGCTAGTCACATAACCTCGCTTATGTCTTGACACCTCCCTTCGGCCAGTCACTCACTCCCTTCGACATGTATCCTTTTCATCACTGCATACTTACCGATCCACACAATCCGACATGCCATCTTCGTCTTCAACTAGACACTCTCCACCATGTCCCTGATAGTCTGCCGCGTACCCCGAATACTGTCTGAAGTGCTAACAATAAAGATAGCGTCGAGTATTAACCCGAGGTCATGTTTACAAATAGGGCTTCAGACGAAGCTCGCGGCCGTAAGTCAGGCGTATGATAAGTATGATATCGGATCAATATACGTCGACGACGGCGAGTGTGGTTAGCATAGCTGTACTCTTGAACCCAGCCACAGAGGAAATCTCTACGACCAATTACCTCCTTAATGTGTTTATAACGGCTTGAAGTTTCTCTTGAGTAGATGTAGGTGTCTTGTCATAACCTGATTCCCCTAGAGAGATACCGCTAACCTTCTTCTATTAAATACAGGGGGTTCCTAACAGGTCCTATCTACCTGGGCTCAACGGGCCAGACCTTATCCCGTCTAAGTCAAGGCTAGCGACCTCTACAGCCGTGAAAAGGTCAAGAGAATCAATCTCGCTCCAGTCTTCCTCCTCCTACCCGCTCCGCCTCAACGGGTCCCGTTAGCGGTTTGGTAAAGACACCGGCCCGAGGAGCCCGAAGCTCTCGCTGTTGGAGCCGAGTGCTAGTCCCGCTATACCACATGTCCGGACGCTCAATCAGCAGCTCGTACTGGGGCAGCTCCCGCGTTTCCCAGACCGCCCTCAGCAGGTCCGAGAGCTCCTGGCCGTGCTGTAGCTGGCGTTGGAAATGTTGCTATACACCAGCTATCCACGCCCTTACCACGGGCAAAGACTCCCGGACAGGCACCGAACCTCTGCACCCTCTCGGACCTGGCTACCCGGCGATGGAACCTCGAGACAAACTTCTTTGCCTGTGCCTCGGCTACGCGCCGCGTGTTCAGGTCCGCGTCGAAGCTAGCTGGTGGCGCTATAAACCGCTGTAGGACGCGTTGGAGACAGCTCTTGGCTAGTGATCGCTTCGTCTTGCCAAGTGCCTGAGTAGGAACCACCTTAGCTGCCGCGTCAAGGTCATCAGCGAGCTGACACGCGCTCTACCTTGTCTGTAGCGTCTCAAAGACACTCTCGGTCGTACAGGCGTCGTGATGAATATAACGGGCACAGAACCTCTGGTGGGCGAGGCTAAGGTCCTCCTCCAGGCCGAGCGTTCCAGGGTCATCACAGCTCGAGGTCGTAGTTACCCCGCCTACTCGCCACTATAGTAGGAGCTCCCGCCACATGGTGTAAACCTCCTCGGTCCCAGAGGCTCTCAGCCCAGTACAGACTAAAGCCTGCTGCTCGGTGGTTAGCCGGCCCCCGTCTCCTTGCTGCTCCACCCACGACGCTAGCCGGGTCGCTAGGTAATCCTGTGTCGCCGTATGTCTCACCCTTTCACGCTGCGGCTGTACTCGCTTCTGCCGCTTGGGGGTCTGCTCAGGTGTATTCTGTTGGCGTACCAAGAATCGCTTGTTACTATGCTTTGCCGTGAGATATGTCTCCGGCTCGCTTGTTCGTCTGCTCGGCTGTATCATGTTGGCGTACCAAGAATCGCTTGTTACTATGCTTTGCCGTGAGATATATCTCCGGCTCGTCGCTTGTTGAAAAGAGAGACTCAAGAGCCTCAAGAATACTATCGGAGATTTCGATTGAGGCTGCGATATTGGTAGAGAAAAGGTACGCTTCCGACGGTTGGCGCTCGCCGTTTATAGTACAAGGTCGAGCAAGTAACGAGCAAAAGAGATATGGTGTAGAACTTGGTCGGATTCGAGTTTCTGGCTGGTTCGGTACAGGCTCCCATGGCCTTGCAATACCTCTGCACACCATCGGGAGTATGTAGGATATGCACCTCCGTTAATTCCTTCGCGCCTTTTGTCGTGTGAGTGCCATTGTGGCCAGGGAACGGGAGAACTATGTGCAAGTTAGAGCGTTCCGAAGCGACAGGGTCAAGACCTACTCCCAGCTTGACATGACACGCCTACGGCTATCCAGAACATGACTTTCAAAGTATAAACTAGTAGCTTGCTGATACTTGTAACCACAGACCTTTCTGGTAAGTTGGGCGATGTAGGCTAGTGGTCCTGGAGTTCTGGGAAAGTGACTCTTAGATCTAGTCCGACCGGCCAAAAGTCAGCAGAGAGCCTAGGCAAATGACTATTTTGATCTGCCACCTGTAAAATAGATGAGCTTCGGGCTAAGGGGATCTGTTGACACTTACTTACCAAAGTGAATTGTGATGCTAGGTTGTGTTCATTGCTACGCCTAGAGAGGTTCGTCATTTGTACAAAGGATAACAGTGCGCGCAACTCGTTGCAAGTAACTTATTGCAAATAAGGCTAGCGTACCAATTCATGTCCATGGTCATAAACTTCTGCGCGTTTATCCATTTATCAAGACCCATCATCTTTCTTTGGACGTGCAAAGCAACCTCGTCCTTGAGAATCATCTCCTTGACACTGCTGTCTGATGTATACTATTTCGTGGCTATGTGGCCACCAATGGTTATCTCGTTCCAATTTACGAATGAGGTTCGTTTCGTGGAGGTTATGTCGGAAGCACTCTCGAATGCGTATGCGATGCCGAGCTTGATCCCGAGGCCTCACCTGGCGCTGATGAAGAGGTCTTCTTTTCGGATTCTTCGACGCCGAAGGCAGCACTCCCATTCGTCTTTTCCAAGCCGGTGGACGAGCTGGTGTTTCCAGTAACTGGCACGGAATCGATAGGTGCAAGAGCCATTGAATTCCCAGGAATCGTCAACAACGGCAGTTGTTCCGAAATATGGTGGGCACATGGCCACGAAAATAATATATATTGACTGATGTAGTGATGAAAAGGATACAGGTCGAAGGGAGTGGCCGAAGGGTCTTAAGAAGATGCCAAGACCTAAGCAAGGTCATGTGGCCAGGCTAGGCACGTAGCCATCTATCCTGACAATATCGTACGCTTGTACACACATATCTGCCGCTGACATGTGCTTGTGAAATCCAAGCACCAGAAGGAAGCTTCAACTACTGGTAGATCAAACAAAACCTTAAACAAAACCTTAAACCACTTCGACCTCGAAACTTGTTCGCAATCAATCACTCCAATCTTGGGAACACTTGATTATTCAGTTCGTGAATAGCATTTCGTACTATGCAGTATCGTGTGTAGGTATCTAGGTATCCACAGTAATTAGGCAGACAAGGTAGACCTTTGCCACCAATCAGCCCCCATTACACATTGGTCCTTTGTCCTCTCTCATATCATATGTCGGTCGTCGAGTAATAAACACCATAGCCCGAAGCCAGCCCAAGGACAATCCCATCGACCACCCTGGACCAACCAAGGGGAAAATATTATGATCAAGAAGTGAAGTCTGCAAAAAAGACAAGAGGGGGTATCGCAACTGCTCGAGACACCACCAGAATATTCATCCATCCATCCGGGTACCATGTAAAGCACCATCCCAGCATAAACCATTAACCACATCTCACACCATGCAATTTTGCCAAGACCAAACCATGACCGAGACCGTCCTTGTGGATGCAGAGAAAAAAGCGATCAGCGATGGGCGAACATCGAGGAAATCTAAGCGCAACACATCGTCTACAAAAGGAGAGCAGCGATACCGGCAGCAGCCATGAAACCGCTAGCAGCAGTTTGCATGGCAGCTCCGCCAGTGGAAGATGAGGAAGTGGCAGTGGCAGTGGCGCTGCTTGCAGCAGACGAGGCCTTGGAGGCGAGGGACGATGCCGAGGACTTGAGAGAAGAGACGGCTCCGCTGGCTGAGGACTGGAGAGAGGAAACGGCTCCGCTGGCTGAGCTCTCGGCAGAAGAAGCGGCTGAAGCACCGGATGATGCCGCAGAGCTAGCTTCTGATGCGAGCGAGGAAGCGGAAGCGCCAGCTCCACCGAAGATTGTGGTTGATCCAACGGTAGTGGTGAAGGTAGAGGAGCCGCTGGTGACAGTTGACTCGAGAGCGGAGGTGGTTACGGCAGAGGAGGACTGTACAATGTTAGTCAAGATCATTGAGCCGACAGAAAGGTATCACTTACTCCCGAGGCACCGGTTGAGCTTGCACCAGCTCCTCCAGCACCGAAGATGGTGGTAGAGCCAACAGTTGTTGGGAAGGTAGATGATCCGCTGGTTACGGTCGAGACAATGTCGGAAGTGGTGATAGCTGAGGATGAGCCAGTCGCGGTAACCGTGCCCGTAGCAGAAGTGACGAGGGTGGTAGCCGTGGAGGTAACCGCCGTGGCAGATCCAGAGGCAGCTAGATGGGGAGTCAGCATCGGTTTCTCCCGTGGTCAAGAGAGACGCGTCGATCTACGTACAGGCGCAGTATTGGACACCATAGCTGATGACGGTGGCAGCAACCTCAGCACCGCAAGCTGCGTTGGAGCAGTCACGGATGCCGTAAGCGAAGTCGGGGTTCTTGCAGAGACAGGCAGCATCGCCACTATTGCATCCAAGGGATGGTGCCAAAGCCATCATGTTGGTGATGCAGGTTTGCTGCGGTACAAGTTAGCCACTGAGCTCGAAGGCGTGCCATTCCATTCCATTCCATATTCCCATGGCTCTCGAGCCATTGAGCAGAAGCTGGAGGCGTGTCGTAGAGTGCGATCCAGGACAACTTACACCACATGATGGGAGATCCTGGGCAAGGGCAGTCGCAGCGAAGGCGCCAACAACGATGAAGGTCGAGGTACGCATGTTGAGATGGCGGGGCGAGAAGAATGCTTAACAGTAGAAGCTGCTTGATGGGGATTGGAGATGGTTGGAGGGAGGGGGAGGAAGGTGGATGATGCTTGATGGGATGAGAGAAAGAGTTGAAGGTGGTGGTGGGAAAGAAAACAGAAAAAGCTGGAGGAGGAGGTGAAGGTGCCTTTAAAGTTGAAATGGGTGGTTGGAGGCGAGCTTAAAAACTGGGCCACCACGGTGGGAAGGCGAAGGGGGGGGGGGGGGAGGTGGATTGCCATTGTCACTAGCGCCCAAAAGAGGAAGGCGTGAGGGACATCATCGCATGTAGGTAGGTCGGTCGGTCGGTCGAGATGGCATCGTCAAATTGGAGTAATTACATTTTCTGCCAAACTTTGGACAGAGGAACACACACACCGTCCCGTGCAGACACTGACTTTGCCAGGGTCCTTGCGCGTCCTGGAGCGGCTCCAAGCATTGATTGCGGCCCAGAGGAGGTCTAGTTCGACGAGACGGCGACCACAAGGAGCAAGATGTGCAACAGATGGTTCTCCAGCCCACAAAAGGTGACTTGGTGAGCGAGCCAACACCGCTCGCAGAGACGAACAAACGGGCGCAGGCGAGCAAAAGCAGCGGCACGAAGCGTTCCCAGAGAGATAGTTGGCAGAGGGAATTGAATTGCAGGTTTGTCGAGTTGTACCACAATTTCACGCGACGGAGCAGAAAGAAGAGGCTGGCAAGTGAGTGAGCATGTTCTAGGCGAGCGCGCGACATGGGACAAAAGTTGGAACAAGCGACGCACGCTGGTTGCCCTGCCCAGGAACAGCTTGGGATTGGCCGAGTCCAGTCGGTGTCATACGGTAATGTGTGCATCTCCCATACAGGAACTCAGAAGTCCATGGGATCACAGGCCCTCGCAGCCAATGGAGGCCAGCTCATCTCCAGATCTGATCCGAGCGACGGGCCATGGAAGCCATATTGGAACAGCCTCCTCACCTTAATCTCCCCAAATGTCGACTTCTTTCACCGACGCCCTGCAATGACAAGAAACGCGCCATGGTTGTTTGCAACGGATTCTGGTTTAAAGACGGTGAGCATCCCCCCGATCAACATGGCATCATCTGTCGCTGTGTTGGCAATCCATACGAAGGTCTTCTCCGTGCGATGACGCCGAGTGGAACCACGCTCTTCCATTGTCGCTCTCGCCAACCGGATTCTCTTCTGTTTGTTGTTGTTCGGCTGTTCCGTCGTCAGTCAAAACAAAAGACATGACGTCGGGCATGGGCCCCCAGGGGCTGGAGGTCGCTGAGTGGCTGGAGCAAGGCGAGATGAAAGCTAAAGCGATGGTCCATCTTGATTTAATCTGGAGCCCCGGGCGCGTCGAGCCAATCGCAACCGCCGTCCGGGCAAGGGTTCTCCAGAAAATCAAGGATCACATCACGGATCAGCTGTTGACATGCCGCTTTTACAGTGCAGTACAGTACTGTACAGTACAGTGCACATCCCTGCTGAGCTGAGCACCGACAACTGAGCACCGGAGAACAAAAAGATGTGGCAGGTGGCCTGTGGCTGGGCCATGGATGTGGCTGGGGGCACGCGTCCACTCACTCTTGCATCTGCACACGGTCATTCATTCGTTCATTCATTCATTCATTCATTCATTCATGACAAGACATCATCATCATCCCATCCTGCAAGCTTCCATTCTTCAGGTCTATCGAATCAATCTCTCCCGTGCGGCTCATTCTTCCACACCACCCAGACTGCAGGACAGTAAGGTAAGGTCGCGAAAGCAAATTAATTGAGTTGCCTTGGCCGTCGATCTCTCAGAATTGATGATACTGTAAAGTTGGACGAAGCACAGATCACCAACTGCTCCTCGCCACGGCACTACCGCAACAACGTGTACTGACAAATGACGCTTTCATGCATCTCGCCCTCGCCAACAAACAGGAGCAGAGACCTAGATCTTCTCTCGCACTTCATACCGCCCAGTGGTAATGCGATGAGCAAGGACAAAGCATGCTTGACCAGCCTGGACCTCGAGCAGATACTATCAATAACCTCCATCATGCCGTTCGTGGTTGACCGGGCATTGGAAGGTTGGTTGGTACCTGGCGCCGAGAACAAAACACGCCACCGTGACCACAGATGCACGTAGCCGTTCAGGTACCTGAGATATCATCATCGTGCTGGCGACCAGGTCTCCCATAGGACCGCGAGTGCACGCAGTTGAGGACACTAGACAACGCATACCGGTTCTACTGTACTGTCGTACGTACGGTACCACGATGCCATGATGCCACGACGAGCCAACAGAGGTACAGTCTTGAGAGGCATGATTCCATAGCCATGCAACCCAGCTACGTTGTGTACAGCACGTATTTCGGCTTCGATGACGATCCTCCGCCATCTCCATCTCAACTCGTCATTAAGCTCATATGAGTCTCTCTCAGGAAGAAAAGTCAAAATCCTGAACGGTCCTCGAGCCTCGATCTCCCAAGACCTAGTCAGTCCGAGCGAGCTCAAAGACGAAGTCTAGCAAGGGGAGACTCCGAACTAGCAAACTTACGTTGGCTATCGGTATTCGGTACTTGCGTTCGATGAATCGATAGACTTCTACGAAAGGTACATCGTCCATTACGAGGTACCGTCCTACACCGCACAGCCACACGTCTCACAGCTCAAGCTGCCACAGTCACATCGGTCGAGTCAAGCGAAAGTCACGATAGCTTCACTCGGTCAATGTCCACTCCCCTGCACGATTCATATCTTCGCTGGTCGTGAACGCGCTCCACTTTCTCTCCACCACCGTCCCAAGAGTCGTTGTTCACGCACTCTTCAGTCCTGTGCACAAGCGGGATCGTGATGATCTTTGGTACTTGCACCAAATCATAATTATAATAAGATCATGGCAATTCCCAGCACGCGAGCACGGCCAGTTGCCTGCTGAGTGCATACCATAAACAACTTCTACCCCTTCCCAATTCACCAACCATACGAAGTGTCTGATCCCACATCCCACCAAGAATTAAAGCCCAATCTACACTTTGTCGCCCAAGGCCAAGCACAACTGACTCGTTTATAGACGATCCATAACCAATAGCGCTAAACTAGCCTTTCTGCCCCTCTGGTCTCCACTGAGTACTCACAGACCGCAGATCACCTGGATCGTGCGTACTCGCATTGCAACTTCTTCCCTCACTGCTCTAGCAAGTCAGGCCCAATCTTCTTCCCATTGGGCTTGTCACTTCTCTACGGGTTAGACGGAGCCTCGCGGGGTCCGAAGGTCCTCGTTTAGTAGACGACGCGACGAAGTTTTCGAGAAACACAGATAACAGTGCTCAGGGTGAGAATTATCTAGTTACTTTCACATCACGACAGGTCTATGATATATTAATTAGAATATATAGCGACGTTTAAGTAGAACGGCACTAAAATTAAGTATAAATACCTTTAATTACTAAGTTAATCTATACATTATACATTACATAGGTATTATATACTTTAGACTTTAAGCTTACTATAATTACTCAATTTCTTATTTCTAACCTACTTTTAAAGTTATACTTAACTATCTATCTATTCTAAGATATAACTACTTACTAGCTTTTCTTCTCTCTTCTCTTATAATATAACTCTCTTCTCTTATAATATAACTCTCTTCTCTTATATTCTCTCTTAATAACCCTAATAGTCTTAAACCTCCCTACTCTAATCTTATATACTAACAATCTAAAATCTAAACTCTAAACCCCCCTACCTTAAAATAACCCTATCTTTCTAAATCTCTACCTACTTATACCTATATCCCCCTACCTTATCTTCCACTTCTTACTAACAATACTTGAAATATCTAACCTCTCCTTTATATACTCTTACCCTTCCTCTTACTACTACCTACTTCTTTCTCTATCTAAGAGTCCAAGATGTTTTTATAAAATAACTTAACAAGTCTCTTAGATTCCTACCTAGGTAGCTGAGTAGTAAGGATACTCTCTTTCCAAGATATTAATCTGTTAACTCCTAGAGATATTGTTGGGTCTAATGTTAGAGGATTTTAATATCAGCGCTTTGTACAGGCGAGGAATTAACTCGTTAATACTATAGTATTATGTCTTAAAAGATAGAAAGTAGACTTTTTATAAGTACTAGAAAATAAGGTCTTGTTACAAAGGTATCATGTCCTCCTTCCTGTTCCCTGTTTACAGTCCCTTTCTTGATTTCCCACGGTACTCACAAGTGGAAGACAAGATATAAGTGCTAAAGACTTCATCATGTTCGCTTAAAATAACTCAACTGACTGCGTCAAAACCCAAGGACAAGAGACTTAAGAGCTAATTCATAAAGCAACGTCTTATTGCTAACACCTATCAATGAGGCAATACAACTTGAGCATACAACTATTCTTCGTGAACTAAGGTATTCAGAACAACCCATCCAGCGCAATATCCATATTAATGACCGTAAAATCCCTATGCAAGAGTGCAACTCCTAAGCAGGAAACCAGGAAACCACTCCATGTTCAAAACAAAGCCAAAGAAACCATAAGCGTAAGCATCACTACATTATACCCATAATCGCAAGTCATCAAATTATCTATCCGCTGCACATCAGACACTCCTCTCGGTTGTCAATGCTGCCTATGGATTTGTTAGTTCGGTATACATGCCTGGAGAATGGATAGTCCTTACATTGCAATACAGCATCAGCGTAAATGTCATTTTCTCGCTCAGCACTCAGCTCATCCTTATCTTCCGCCTCCTTCTTGACCCCAACAGCTGGTTCTGGAAGTTGCTCATCCTTTGGTGGCTTGGTCGCAGGCTCAGTTGCAAGAGCCTTTGGGCTGTCGCCCTCTGCAACATCAGCCTTGAAGGGTGGTACCTTCATTGGTGATGGGGCAATCTTCATGTTCTCTGAGACTGGTGGCGGGGTTGTGGTGGGCGTTGGAACTCCGTTGGGAGTACTTGAAACGGAGTTCTGCTTGAACATCGGTCTTGGTGCAGATCCATGTGAGGGAGATGGTGAGATGAATCCACCGGTAGGCCGGGTCTTCTTGACGATACGCTCGCGCGCAACGTTGGTGTCAGCAACAAGAAGTGCCTCCTGGTCGACAGTGAACTGGATAGGTGCTGAAGCTGCCATGGTACGAAGGTAGTACATGCCGGTCTTCAAACCCAGCTTCCAACCAGCAAAGTGCATACTGGTGATCTTGCCCATTGTTGGATCCTTCATGTGAATGTTCATAGACTGAGATTGATCAATAAACGCACCACGGTCAGCAGCCATCTGGACTATTGTGCGCTGAGAGATCTCCCAAACAGTCTTATACAGAGCCTTGATGTCGGCTGGAATGTTGGGGATGTTCTGGATAGATCCGCCATCGGCAATGATACGGTTCTTCATATTGTCGGACCATAGTCCCATATCAACAAGATCTCTGAGGAGCCATGGGTTGACAACTTGGAACTCTCCAGCAAGAACACGACGAGAGTAGATATTGGAAGTGTATGGCTCGAAGCACTCGTTGAAGCCCAGAATTTGACTGGTACTAGCAGTCGGCATGGGTGCAACAAGCAAACTGTTACGAATACCATGTTGCTTGATCTCAGCCTTCAGGCTTTCCCAGTCCCAGAGATCAGTTGGTGTGACACCCCACATATCATATTGAAGCTCTCCCTTTGATGCAGGCGAGCCCTGGTAGGTCTCATATGGACCGAATTCCTTGGCAAGCGCAACGGAAGCAGTCAAGGCACCGTGGTAAATGGTCTCAAAGATTTGGGAGTTAAGGTGTTTGGCCTCAGGTGAGTCGAATGGCAGACGAAGAGCCAAGAAAGCATCAGCAAGACCTTGGACACCAACGGCGATGGGTCGATGACGGAAATTGCTCTTTCGTGCTTCTGGGACAGGATAGTAGTTGATGTCGATGATCTTGTTCAAGTTGCGGACAACAACTTGGCAGACCTCGTGGAGCTTTGCGAAATCGTAGGTGCCGCTCTTCTCGTCGACGTATGTGGGAAGTGCAAGGGAAGCCAAGTTGCAGACAGCGACCTCATCGGGTGCGGAGTACTCGACAATTTCTGTGCACAGGTTGGAGCTTCGGATAGTACCGAGGTTCTTCTGGTTGCTCTTGCGGTTGCAAGCATCCTTGTAGAGCATGAAGGGGTTTCCAGTCTCAGTCTGAGCCTCGAGAATAGAGTACCACAGCTTCTGGGCCTTGATGGTCTTGCGACCCTTACCCTCCTTCTCATACTTCTCATAGAGCGCCTCGAACTCGTCACCATAGACATCTGCCAAGCCAGGGCACTCGTTGGGGCACATTAGTGTCCACTCGCCATTCTTCTCAACACGCTTCATGAAGAGATCGGGGATCCACAGAGCGTAGAACAAGTCGCGAGCGCGGACTTCTTCCTTGCCGTGGTTCTTTCGCAGATCCAGGAACTCAAAGACGTCGGCGTGCCATGGCTCAAGGTAGATAGCGAAAGCACCAGGACGCTTGTTCCCTCCCTGGTCAACATATCTGGCGGTGTTGTTGAATACTCGCAGCATAGGGACGATACCATTAGAGTTGCCGTTGGTTCCAGCAATGTAGGCGCCAGTAGCGCGGATTCTGTGGATGTTGAGACCGATACCACCAGCGTTCTTAGAGATCATGGCGCACGTCTTCAAAGTGTCGTAGATACCATCAATACTGTCCTCCTTCATGTCAATGAGGAAGCATGAGGAAAGCTGAGCTTGTGGGGTACCGGCACTAAAGAGGGTTGGGGAGGCGTGTGTGAAGTATTTGGTGGACATGAGGTTGTATGTCTCAATCGCCTTCTCGATATCATCTCCGTGGATTCCAACAGCGACACGCATGATCATGTGTTGGGGACGTTCGGCAATCTTGCCATCGAGGCGGAGGAGATATGATCGCTCGAGTGTCTTGAAACCGAAGTATTGGTAGTTGAAGTCTCTGTCATAGACAATGGCAGAGTTCAGCTCGGCCTCGTGCTTCATAATGCATTCGTATGTGGCCTTGGCAATCATGGGCGATGGGGTGCCATTCCGGGGGTTGACATAGTGGTAGAGGTCGGATATGACAGAAGAGAATTGCTTCTTCGTCTGCTTGTGGAGGTTTGATACTGCAATACGAGCAGCGAGGATGGCATAGTCAGGATGCGTAACCGTCATGTATGCAGCAGTCTCGGCAGCCTAACAGGACAGAGTTAGTAATCGAGCGAGAAAACACATTGGATGCGTGATCAAATGCACAGGCCGTACCAAGTTGTCAAGCTCTACTGTGGTAACACCCTGGTAGACACCAGAGATGACCTTCATGGTGATCGCTGCAGCATCGACATGCTCGGGGTCGAGGTTATAACATAGGCGCGAGACACGAGCTGTGATCTTGTCGAACTGCACGCGCTCCTTGCGTCCATCTGCAAGAGATATGAGCCGTAGCCCTCGAGGGGTTTGAGATTGGGTGATTGCAACTTACCGCGCTTCCACACGTACATGATGGCGACGCGGTGGTGGTTTTCTCAAAAGGGGTGATGCTGTGCACAAGGAAAGTCTCAAAAAGGGTGCGTGTGGAAAGAGGAATGGTGTGTATGGGAGAAGAGCTCAACAAGATGCTCAACACGGTCAATCGTCTTGGGACAAGAGGATTGGGGTGGTTATGAAGGCGGTTGAGGATGTTTGTGCAGGTGTTGTTGGCAGAGAGAAGGAGGGACTCAACTCAAGTACTGTTTTTCACGCGACGCGTTCTTGCATCTTACCTCATCTAGCGCGTCTTTTGGCGAGAGCCCCACCCTGCAGGCACTTACCCCGACCGAGGCTACGCCAAGGCAGCAGATCACGTGCAGTGCCGAGTCACGGCCGAAGGCATCAACAAACACAAACACAGGCATTTACCTACGAGGACGGTGAACCGAGCAAGTCTGATGTTCCGAGTTCCGGGAGCTCACATCTCATCTCGCTCCCATTGCTGCATGAGGAGATGATTCTTTACGCACTCGTCAGGCAAGAGACCATTGGAACTGTGGTGCGGTGGCCTCCGTTGCTCAGTGATTAAGTGAGCAGCCTCCCTCTTGCACTGTTGTGAACAAGAAACAGTCCTCCATCCATACCTCTACCGTCCAAGCTAACGCAGCAACGGAGTTAAGTTGCGCAGTTCAGTCATTCCTGTATTCTTCATACAACCAGAGAAGCTCCAAGTTGACCCAGTCATCATAGTCTCTTTGGCTGAGGCTTAAGTGAAAATCCAAAGCACGTGGACATGGCCATCCATACCGACGGCGAGCATGAGTCGGCATGTGTCGTTGGACCAAAGAAATGTCTGCGACCCAGTTACCCTTTGTCATGGCATTTTGGTGGCTCTTGGCTCTTGCGGCAATCACTCTCTCCCTCGCATGGTGTGCGACAGACTACACGTGACGACTGTCGCAGCTTGACGAGACGTGAGTGTCTGTCCACTACCAGTTCCGTCCTCTCTTCCCTCTCCCTCTCCCTCTTCCTCTTCCTCTTCCTCTTCCCCATCCCCATCCCAAGCAGGAACATCTCACACAAGCCTCACCCACGTTCGCGCCTACATCGAGTCCGGGTCTTGCAGCATCACATAAACAACCGGCCATGCCCGATACTGCTTCGTTCTCCAGACTCGATACGCATCCAGCAATTCCACCAGCCAATCTCTTCCCGATTCGCGAATCCCCAGCTCCCCTCACAGACGCCTCAACCTTTTCGTGAAACACTGTCTGTGAAGCAATGGTACGTATCTGTTCATTCCTCCAGGATTGTTTCAACTCCATCCCCACATCTTACTGGTACTGCAGCCACAGATCACCATGATTTTCCTTCCCCCCAGTTGATCTCTTTGCTGTCTTGGCGATGCATCCCATCGCATGTTGCGCTCCTTGGACTTGGAGTGTTTGAGGCACAGGAATTGCAGAAAGCTTAGACCTTCACAATCCGGACGAAATGGCAGCATTCGTCAGCGAAACCTACCAAAACTTACCCTCGCAAAGCGATTTGCTTCATACAAGATCAGTCGATACATTTTCCGAAGCTTAGGCGTGTCTGAATTGGCCTGAACTGGCCTGGCGTTCAAGCGAACTCGTCGGTCACCGCCATCCATTCGTCCATGACTTCCGCTGTCACTGTGTACGAGTACGTTTACCGTCGAAGAGTGTACACTCTGAAAATAACCCCAGACAACTTGGCATCCCATGGACTGGCGACGTTGTCATGGGGCCGTGGGTTGCCTTCCAATGCATTTATAACCCTCCTGCTGCATCAATGTGACCAGCAGCCTTCAGCATCTTGTCCTTCTCTTCTACCCAATTTCTCATTTCCATCATTCACTTCTCAGTCTCCGCTGGCCGGGTTATTTCAGTCTTCCAATCTTTATAGACAGACCGATATCTTCACATCTTTAAAATGCAGTTCGGAGCAATCTTGACCTTGGCCCTGGCCACTGCTGTTGTTGCTCAAGGCGACATGGGCGGCATGGATGGCATGGATGGAACCAAGACCCTCACCACAGCTCAAACCTGCAGACAAATGACCAAGCTCCAAAAGTTCGTCGACTTCGCTGCCAATGACACCAAACTTCAGGCCGTTACCAAGAACAACGCGACCAAGGTTGCCGATATCAAGGCGCAGGCCAGTACCGCAGCCACCAAACTCAACGACCTCATGGGCAATTCAACTCTTATGTCTGAGTGCGAAATCGTTGACGCTCAACAAGCCACGACCGACGGATGTCAACAGACCTTCGCTCTCCAACGCTTTGTTGCATTTGCTGCCAATGAGTCCGCCGTTGCAACCCTCACCGACAACAACGCCACCAAGGCTGCGGCCATTCAACTCAAGGCTTCCCAGGCATCTGCCAAGCTTGATACTCTTACCTCCAATACCACTCTCCAGTCTTTCTGCCCAGCTGTTCAAACGGCCGATGAGTGCAAATTCATGAGCAAGCTCCAGAAGTTCGTTGACTTTACCAACAACGACACTCAATTGGCCAAGGTCACCAACAACAACGATACCAAGGCTGCCAAGCTCAAGAGCGAGGCTGCCCAGGCTTCTACACAACTTGATGCCATGAAGTCTAACACCACCCTTACGGATGCATGCACTGCATTGAAGAAAGCCGGTAAGTCTATTTTCAACCTTCGCTCGAAGAGTCAATGCTAACGAGCTTTTCTACTAGCTACCCAAGACGGCACCGCTACCACTTCTTCCGCCACCACATCCGCCGCCGCTGTCCTCAAGTTCTCCTCCGAGTACCTCTTCGGATCCACCTTGGTGGTTGTGGTATTCGGTATGTTGATGTTGTAGATGAATATTGGCTGTACCGGGCAACAAAAATGCTTGCTCCAGAAACAAAAATGGATGGGAGGTATAGGCAATAAAAATTGATGTTACATTCTTTAGCTCAACGATACCATCTCACCCGCGTCTTTGCAGGAAACACTCTGCTTTCCCAGCCAATCTTCCATTCACTTCCTTGTTCGAACAATCAAAAATCAAAAATCATGATGGCTGGAAAGATCACCCTCCTCCACCTTGCAGTGATAGCTGACCTCCATATCTCTGAATACAAACTACTCGTTATCAATTCAAGACGGCTACTTACTTGAAACTTGTGTCCGATGCAAACCACCAAGGCCGTGGAAACTGGCCGCCCATTTTTTGAAACTGCGAGCAGCTTACTCGCAACTGAGAAGAATAAGGAAGAAAAGCAAATATATCAAAAACAAAGGACAACAGCTTTATCTCGACTCGGCTCAAGCAATTTCAGAGCTGCAAAGAACCTGCTAATAACAATAAATAACGAACTCTGACCTACAGTTCCTCCGACGCCACCTCTTCCATACATGCTTTCCGTCCACAGACTCGCTCATCCCAACACTCTCCCGCAACAATCAAGGTAATGAACCCCGATGAGGTGCCTAAATATAAATAAGCAACTACGCGCATGCGTAGGTAGATTTGAAACAAGCCTGGGCAAAGCTGTGATACAGTACGGCATTTACCTATATTTTTCGTTTTCGTTCTGCAGTCTTCCCGACCGCAGACCGAGCGAAGCCCAAGCAAGCTGTGAAGCAGAGTCGGACGAGCTACTGAACGTACCGGTAGTACCGTACCTACTGTAAGGCAGGCACGTAGACAAATACAAGGTGCAGTCGGCAGCGGATGTTTTCATGCTGGATATCCGTGAGCTACATACGTTTCTAGATTTAGCCGAACAAGCAAGGTACCTAGTTTTACCTTCTGGCACGTTCTTGGATCTCGTCTCGTAAGAATAAATGTTTAAGCTTAGGTAGGTAACGTATCATCTCGTTTTCCTCGATTGCATGCATCCTTTAGAACGGGAACTTTTGAAAAGTAAAATTTAGATCAAACTCGTTGCCAGGTGGGTGTTTTAAAGAGATCGTAGCTGATTGGAAGTGTTGGCTTTTCATTCTATGTATCCTCTATGTATCCTTAGGTAGTTTTATATTTTCTTCTTTTATCTGTAGTATGTACCGTAGGTAGTAAGTAGGTAAGGAGTTTTGAAATGAATAAGATGAGATAGAGATACTCGTCCCCGCTCAACATAAAATTTCTTTCTTCTCGCTTACATACAGTACCTCCCTTCCTAATTAGCCCCCCGGGGGAGAAAAAAGGGTCTTCTCTTTCCACACGTACCTCCGGAAGCGACACACCACTCCCCATTTAAAACCAGGCCAGCTACCTCCCCCAGTAGCCAAAAAGTCTCTAGTGAAAAAGATTGACTGACCAGTCGCGCTTAATCGCTGAACCCACAAAGTGTTGTTGCAACCAACCAGAAAAGAAAGAGAGAAAATGGGGAAAATGGCAAAAATTGAAGATGGAAGTTCTCCGGGGAGAAACCACGGGAGTAGAGCCCGAGGTGGGGCTCGAACCCACGACCTTGAGGTGATCTTGAGTTCGAAGGATCCTTCGATTGTAAGAGCCACACGCTCTACCGATTGAGCTACCCGGGCATTTTTTAGTTGGGTGTTTGTTGGTGGTTTGTGCGGTAGGTTGGTTCTTGTAGGGGTGGGCACTAGGTTGGATTTTGTAAAGCATGGAGGGTTTGTGAGAGAGGTTGGAGCAATGCATGGTGTGGTCTTTCTTTTCTTTTTGGTGTAGTGTTACCTTGTCTATTTCTTCATTTCTTTCGTTTCTTTCGAGGGCTTGATTATTGGGCTTAATTCCTCGTTGTTCCTTGCCCCGCTGACTGCGGCATGTTTCCTTGAATGTATTATACAATCTTTTATCTCGTGTCTTTATTAGGCATTACATTTGAAGCTCTCATCATCATATTTACACAGATTCTATGTCTATCTTGTAAAGATCACACTCTTGTCTAATCTCCCATTTTTGCCTCTTAGCATCTTTTACAGCTCTGTACTGTGCGAACTGCTACCTCCAATAACTCCTCGATGTACGACCATCACCTAAACAGCAAACCCACCACTGCTCTTCTGCCTTGGCTCCGCCGCCACCTCAAAAGTCCCGTTGCTCAATCTTCTTATTCCTTGTACAGCTGTCAAGTAGGGCTCAAACGCGACATTATGCCCACGTCTGCGCATACTCTCAATAACATCCTTATCGTAGGCAGCTTCAAAGCCCGTCCGATCCGGTAGAAGCTGATCATGTAATCTCGGCATCGCCAGCGCTTCAGCCATAGTTAAATCGTGGTCGAGAACATGCCACACAGCTTGAACGGTCGATGTGATAATGCGAGAGCCTCCAGCTGCGCCAACTGTGAGGTAGAGAGTCCCGTTGGGGTGTTCGACAATGATTGGAGTGATCGAGGAGAGGGGCCGTTTGTGGGGTCGGATGTAGTTTATTGGGGAAGGAACGAAGCCAAAGGCATTGGAGGTGTGGGGGATGGAGAAGTCATTCATTTCGTCGTTGAGTATTACACCTTAATAGTCACTTTAGCTCAAATATTTCTCTGATGTGAGATGGTAGTTGGGAACATACCAGTCTCGGGAACGCAAAGCTGGTTTCCGAAGAGGAGATTGACAGTTGAGGTAAGGGTAATGGAAAGCCCTGACGCATCTGAAGCCACAATGTGCGAAGTTCCGTGATTCTCTTGGATTGAGAATCCCTTGGGGTCATAGACGGAAACATTTTGAGTGCGGTCATCCATAATCTTGCCTCGAATTTGTTCAGCAGTCGAAGCCTTGATCATCTCGGCCTCAAAAGCATTCATATAGCTGAAGAAATCTGGATCTCCCAGTTCAGCATGAGCACCATAAGAGAATCTCATGGCTTCATCCAGCCTGTGCGTGTTCAACCCGAGAAGACTAGCGTTGGACATGTCGTATCCTTCGATGATCTTCAGAATACTGAGTCCCACGGAGCCACCACTTGGGGCTGGGGTAGAGTGGAGTTTGTAGCCTCGGTAGTTGATACTGATAGGCTCTCGTATGATGACACTGTAATTCTTGAGGTCCTCAAGGGTCATTGTGCCATTCGTTGCTTGGATTGCGGCAATGGTGGCATTTGCTAAAATTCCCTAGTCAGCGGAGTCCAATTTTTGGACAGGGGGGTCTTACCGATTTCGCCTTCGTAGAACACTTTGGCCCCGTGGTCTGCAATCTTCTCCAGAGTCCTAATGATACGTTAGCTTAATCTAAGAGGCCGGCGGCTTTAAACGAACTCTGCATATCTCTTCCTGGTCAATGTGTCATTCAACTTGAGGAGAGTTCCTGATAGTTGGTCAGAAAAACGTTCTTGATGCATCTAAGATACTTAGACAAGGTACGTACCATTTGGGGCAAAATCAATAGCCCATGAGGGATCATCGACCAAGAAGTTGTTATCGGGGGTGTTTGCGGCTGACATGTATCGTATGGTATCTGCAGAGACTGTCGTATAGTTAGCGCTGGCCGTGTGATTGGCAAGGGATGTTGACGTACCGGGAAAGCCATATCTTGCAACATGAACAGCAGGGTTTACTACTGCTTTCCAGGGCAAAGTCTTTCTATGTCAGCAGGCATCTACATCCTTGGTTAAAGGCCACTTACTCCATATTTGTTATGGACATATTCCAATCCACGAAGGTCTCCAGGTACGGCTGCAGCAAGGCCTCCACGAACGCTACCCAATACGTTACCTTGATACATATCCTCGAAAGCTGCTTCTGGTGCCTTTTCCCTGAAATCTGCCATTTATAAGCACAAGAAGTTAAGAGGAAAAGTGCCACATCACTCACCAATCGCTTCATATTGACCATCAGATCCCCGAACAAGCATAAAACCCCCTCCTCCAATGCCACTATGGTACATTCCTGGTACAGTAAGTATAATGACCCGGTTCCTCGTTTAGGTGCTTGGTTTACCTATTACTCCTACGCAAAGCGTGGTAGCGACAAGAGCATCTGCAGCATTACCCTGGCATAGAAGGTCAGTGACACTCAACGTTAACGATGATCACACCTTACACCTCGTTCAATTAAGTCAACCCCAATTTGACTACATATCCTACTTTCACTCGCCACAGCACCCAAACCATCGGATCCAAATTCCGTGGCGGCACTTGCCAACCCCCAAGTGAGCAGTGGTACTAAGAACAACAAAGCTTTCCTGCATGGTTTAGAATCCCTCCACGAACCTACATTGGTGAGCCTCGTGAATTCTCAAGAAGGGTCTTCTCTTACCCATCCTGACCGACTCTCGACCCTTTAACCGCCTTCAACCACGCGCGCACCAGATGGAAGAGTACCTTGCTGGTAGTATCGGACCCTTAGTGCTGCAGCACTGCTTTTCGTGATACTCCGAGTCCTGGTAGTCGTGGTCGGGAGAGCGTTGCCTAATAATGTTAATGGCAGAGTTGGTTGGAGTAAGTCAACCACAGGTCAAGACTTTAAAGATGGGCCTGGTCTTTAGCTTCATCGTCGTCGTGGTTGTCTCAAAGAGTGGGTGTGCATCTGATAAGGAAGTCAGATGTTGCGGCTGACTAATGCAATGACCTACTCCGGGTGCTCGTACTCGGATAACCCTGTATTCGACTACACACACCCTCGTAACTCTCTCCTGTCTTTAGCTAGAGAATGTAGGTTTGAGTTACTACCTAGGTACCTATACGTGTTTAAGTTACTGAAAACAACTTAGTAACTGACAAACAGTCTAGCGCAGACTATCAGGTAGAACCTACCTACTTATACGAGCGCAAGCCCATTTGAGGTGGCACCTCCCTCTTCTGTAGAGCACCAGGACTTCCCGTGACCTCGTGATGGTGCTTTCTGCGTCTATTTACATTGAGACGCGTTATAAGTCAACGGCATCAGCACGAACATTGACGACAAGATTACTTTTTGAATCATTGCATTGCTTCAGCAACTTTCTCATTATACCTTTTATACGCTGCTCGTTCGCTGTTATCTCATTCCAGACCATACACAACTACCTATACCAAACACAACTGGTGCAACTAGCTATTACTCGTTCAATTGGCTCGAAAGTTCCAATGGAACCCAGGCGATCAGGGCCACAACCTGTTTCAGGTGCCGGCATTGACGATGCATCCTTTGACTCTCGTCCTCCAGTTGAACGCCTCCAGCCATGCATTCGCTGTGAAGTACGTGAGAGTCCTTGCCACCAGGGAGACAAGACTGTAGATGGACGATGTCGTGGTTGCCAGAAAGCTGGCAATGCAGTGTTTTATTCGTGTGATCCGGACAAGATTGAGTCTACCACAGCACCCTCACGGATAGTACCGAGAATCAAGATCACCAACAGTAGTCATAACCAGCAGAGCACACCCTCACAGATACCGAAAATCAAGATCACTAACAGTAGTGACGATAGTCATACCCAGCAGATCACACCCTCACGGACAGTACCGACAATCAAGATCACCGACTGTAGTGACGATAGTCATACCCAGCAGATCACACCCTCGATTACTAAAGACGTAAACTCCTCCTACGCCCGTTTTGATCAGATGCGCTGGACTCAACTCCCTCCTGCAGGCAGATTACCAATGTCGCCTCCCTGTTATGCTTCAGCCATGCAGGATCCAGTGACAGGCGCATGGAATCAATTGTGTACAGGACGTTCAGGTAGTCCAATATATCTACCTGTGGTCACCGTGCCGGCCCAGTACCTCAAAGGCGTATTGGAGAAATTGGACGTCAAATCTCAAAATGAATTTCGAATCGCATTTCCCAACATTGGCCGTCAGCTGCTCCCACCATTACCACCAAAGCCATCGTTGCTACCACCAGCACCACAAAAGCCTGGACGACGTTTGCCGAAACGAACTTCCGACAGCTATGGCGATGACAACGACAATCAGCGATGGACAAGTCAGCCAGCGAAGAAAAGAAGGTCGAAACCAACATCTGAGCATAGGAATGACTACCATCAAGAGACCGCAGAAGAAGCCAGAGATCGTGAGATCGCAGAGAGACTGGATGCAGAATGGAACGCTGAGTTTTACGAGGATTATAAAAAGCCACCGGCTAGTTCTTCCCGTGCACTACAGCATAGACCGAGCTCCATTCCTGGAACTGGAGTCATTCGACTCAAACGCAAGCTTGCTCCAGAGTCCGGACGACAACCTACTCGAGACCTTGGTGCTTCAATATCATTTTCCAAGGAATGCATCAAGTGCGGTGATAAGTTCGTTGGAGGCAACGAGGAAGAAGGCTGTCTAGTGCATCCAGGTATGTTGGTAGACACAGTGGCATGCAGATACATGATTTTCGATGCTTACTTGGGTAGGTGAAATATCATTTTGCGACGAATCCGACATCATACCCACGTGGGATTGTTGCCAGCAACTCCTAGGAAGCACTGGCTGCACGTGGGCGAAGCACGAGGCGAAAGATGCAGCTTCTCCAACACAGGTTCTACGAGTGGCCAAGAACCCCTTTTCGGGAAAATCTGTCACTCCACTGCCATCAAGCTTACGAGAAAAGGAACCATAGCTTTTAATTGGTTGTAGGTAGGTAGGTATCAATGAAATACTTTGTGAGGGCCTTGAGTCACTCAAGTCAAGTCAATGTAACTATACTATTAGTACCTGTAGCTCTCGCTGCACTACTAAGTAATCAAGTAGTAGTAGATATTAATAGAGTACTTTCTCCTAACCTTGTACCTCTTATATTAATAATAAACAAAGTATAACTATACTATTAGCTATAGTTACTTAGCTAGTAGTATAACTAATAGAATACTTTATAAAGTAGCCTGTCTACCTATACTATAATATAAACCTATCTTTTAGAAAAAAGAAATACCTAATAATTATCAAGTAAAAATACTACTATTACTTCTCGGCCGCCTCTCTCTCTATGTATATACTTTCTTTGCGATAAAGACACAAGGGCATTTTACCGTATATCTAGGTCACTAGGTTGTTTGTTTCGAGTTCACCAATCACCCTAAAATAGATACGTAGGTAGGTAGCACTTGAGAGTTTAAAAGCCGAGTTATTATCCTTCGGGCTCTTCTTAGATGCATGCCGTCAGTGGTGACATCTAACAATTCGCTCGCTACACCGCTTTTCCACACTACCAAAAGACACACAACTCTCCAACCACTGTAACCCAAGACCCGAGACCAACTCCTCAACAAAAGACATGTGAAAATTCCGACATGCCGACCCGATGCCGTGGCGATCATACCGTATAGCATAACTTCACAACCGACTCTTTCCATCTGCTTTAAAAAGTCAGATCAACAATTCCAGCTCGGGATTGATCAAGTAGAGCGGGGAAGAAGCAGGGGGTGGTTGTAAGTTGGTAGATGTGGATTCTATGCTACTGTACATACCTTGTTTTTGCTCGGGTACTTGGGTTATTAGGGTTCCCGTTTCGATTGCGCTGCGCATGTTTTGGAGGACTAGGAGTTCCATGTTCCTCTGAGGGTGTGAGGGAATTATTAGTTGATGTTCTGTTGGGTAGAAGGTCGAAATTCCAAAATGACTGAGTAATTGCAGCTTTCAATGATGTCCAGGCCATCCCCGCTGAGCCAGACCACTGCATTTCATCTCCCAGGAGCAAACGAAAGCGAAAACGAATGAGAAAGCCCTCGGGAAACTCACCTGAGTCTCAACTGTAGCAGTCCCAATATGCGGTAAAAGTACAACATTCGGATTTTGCAACAAGCCTTCGTGAATCACGGGCTCCTCCTCATAGACATCCAGGCCCGCACTAAACACCTTGCCACTATCCAAGGCATTGACGAGCGCTTGCTCATTAATCAGCTTTCCGCGCGCGGTGTTGACAATGACGACGCCATCCTTCATCTTGGCAAATTCGGGGGCGCTGATTATGCCGGCTGTTTTGGCGTTGAGGGAGAGGTTGAGGGAGAGGACGTCCGAGGTTGCTAGGAGGTCATCAAAGGACTAATTGGGAGAGTTAGTCCGGAAGGAGGGTGCGTTGGTTTAGTTGGGTACTTGGTGAGGTGGAATATCCAAGAACTTACGACGTATTTGGCACCGCCTTCAAGGTTCTCTGCCAACCTCGTGCGGTTGTGATAAATGACGTTCATACCGAACGCCTTCCCTCTTACCGCGACCTCCCTTCCAATGCCACCCATCCCTAAGATCCCCAGCGTCTTCTGCTGTGGATCACGACCTAATTGCGGACTTGGACCCCTCCATTTCTTTTCTCGTAACGCAGAGTAGGGGATGTGAATGCGTCTCAGAGCTCCCAGCATCAGGAAGATGGCGATATCTGCCGTAGCCGAGTTCACAGCGACGGGTGTAGAGGAGACGCTGATTTTACGTGCAGTGCAGGCAGGGACATCGATGTTGTCGTATCCTGCACCGTTGTGGTTGATGAATTTTACCGAGGGGGGTAGTTTAGAGACGAGCTCAGCGTTGAAAGGGCCGGTCAAGGAGGTTGATTCGTTGGAACGGTAGATGGCTGCTACGTTGGAAAAGGTTCCATCTTCACAGGATTTCAGGAATTCCTCTCTGGTCTTGCCTTGGAACTCCTGGGGTTTGGAGGAGCGGTTAGTATTTGGCGATGTGTGATGCGAAGAGAGGGAACAATGAATGGAAAATACCTTTAGCTCGGCGAAGCTGGAACACTCGTCCCATTCTTTCTTTACGTGTGTTACGCCCCCAATCAGAAGAACAGCTGGTTTCGACATCTTCCTTTTCCTTCTATTTCCTGCCTTGGGACCTATCAATCCAAACTCAACTGCAAGATTTGGATTTTGTCTAATTATAATGCCTCTCTCTCTACTTCACACAAGGCTGCTGTGTGTAGTAGTTGGCAGCAAGGAACAATTGGAAGCCAAGATATCAATTTGCAACAGGGTTGAAAAGAACCGAAACAAAAGGAAGAGAGGAAACAAACAACAAGTCGCTCGAGAAACGTATATAAATACCCCGCCGTGGGGTCAGTCGGTCGTCATAAGACAGTCAGTAGAATGCGGTAAAAATGTCCGTGGATCATCATGCCTTCCCGGCATTGACTTTCGCCGTGGTGGTCCTAAAGAGGAAAATTACCCTTCAGAGCGAGAGGCTACCGTGGAACGTTCGGCGAGTGGGGGAATGGCATTGATAACAGTATTTAAAGGAGCCAGGATCACTTGATACGTCAAGGTTGAGCTGGAGATTAATTAATCGCTGAAGCTGAAGATCTCCTGCGTTGCTGAAATCTACAGAGTATCAATTGATGGACTTCGACCTGGACTTTCGCCAGAACATGGAGCAGGCCGGCAACATGCGGCTTTTGAGGGACCCTGGATCATGACAGAATCTTACGCTAAATAATCGCCTTGTTCGAAAACGCATTCGTGGGTTGCCTCGAATGACACGTCGGTGTTTGGCGGCTCTCATGATGCACACCGGGGGTATGTCGTGCGAGTTGTGGGCACGAGCTTGCCAAAGCTTGTAAATACTGTACGGCCCTATGATGATAATCAGACCTGGGCCACTTGGTACATTTTGGGATATTGATGTTAAAGCAGCTCCCAAGGTTTCTCAGACCGGCTGGCTGCTTGGGTTTGAGTTGCGTTTGACTTTGTCAACTCAAACGAGATATTTAATTTGATGGCCACCATACAGCTCTCCGTACGGCCTACAACTTGTCAATTGACTTTCCCGAATCCCAGGCTTGCGACCCCAAGTGCAGCCTGGATACTACCTCAAACATGCCCGAAAACCCACGCCGAGATCAGAATATGAAGTTCGGGTTGTCCCCATCCAACAGCCTGTAATCCGTCAGGAGACTCATATCAAACGGACTCATGTTCGTATCGACTCCCATCATATCATCCATCTCGCCGGTACTGCCTCCACTAACGCTGTTATTATTCTGCGTCGCAAAGTTCCACGTGGCGCCTAGATCGAGCCAGGAGAATGTTCCATTGGAAGCATTTGCCTGAGCTAGACTGTTCATACCCATGTTGTTAAATTGTGCGTTGGGATCATAGACGGCTGTGAGATTGGAAGGAGCCTCTCCGCTCTCGGGAGCCTTTAGTCGGGTATCGATGCTCTGTGAGTGTTTTGATTCGTGACGGCCATTATTTCCTTTTGGCGCCTTGCGCCAGAGGAGTTGGATGAGACGAGAGTAGCGGCTTCCCATGTGGTTTGCGTTCACGGAGGCTTTCTGGAGGCGGTCGATTGTTAGGTTGATCATTCTGCGGACTCCGGCTCGTTCTTCGTCAGTCATTGTCGTTGTGGATCTTGCCTGGTAAGTGTTAGAAGTTGAACCGCTGTATTCTTGTAACACGTACTTTATATAGGAAGACGGCGCTGTATATTATGAATAGGTAGTATGCCGATGGCATGTAGCGTAATGTCTCGGGATCAACAAAGTTATTAAATGTGGATAGAAGTGACTTGGCGGCGTCAAGGGCCTCGTAGATAAACCGTGCATCTGGAGCGGTTGAGTTGATTAGAGGCACTGGCCGGCCTGGTGCATGCTGGCTGTCCCTTTGGAAGATTAGAGCGCGAGATATCGTAGCTTGATATGCAAACGCGTTGACGTAGAGGCGGAGATAATCGTAGGTTAATAATAAGCTAGCTTTCAACCGTGGCGAGCCTGGCATATATCAGTTCATATGTTCATCAAGTTTGGCGAGTACTCACATATCAGAGTACCCCAAACATCATTCCAACTTCTTATGCTTGTGCGGAAGTCATCAAGGTATTTTGCATACCTGCCCTCCAACATCTCCTTCCAGCCATGTCCCTTTGAAGCATAAAGAATATCGTGGACATTCGAGAAGATTTGCGTCAGCTCGAGGTTCGCTTGGAAGATCAAAGACCAGTTGTCTTCGCTTTGCGATAATGGCTGAAGTGTTGGAAAGTCGCTCGACTTCAAACCAGACAGTGGCCCTGGCCCTCGTGACCAAAAGCCTTTCCCGAGTCGGACAGAAACTTGACGATCACAGATATAGCATGCTGCCCATACCAATCGCATCCGATTGAACTTTGCTACCGGGACGCCAGACTCGCTCTTGAATGCAGTACGATCGAGCCCAAGGAAGTAGGCAAGCCGGAGAGCTGTACCGATGTACATCCATGCCACTCTATCTTCTTCCCCTCGTCCAATGGCGGCTTGCTGCTGTGGACGATGTGATACCCACTGAGAAAGTAGTAAGAGCGCCTCCACCGCTTCAACGTCGGCTTCGGCTCCAGCGAGGATCATAGAAACAAGCTGTTGCATGTGTTCATAGCAAACTTGATGTATCTGCTCATTGTCCTTGGATGCTATAGTTAGTATTGCAGAAAACAGGTGTGGCTCTGCACGCGAGAGCCAAGTAAGCCGCGTACGATCGAAGGTCTCTCTGGGAATGATAGGGAAGTATGGATGAAAGAATTCCTCATAGCTGAGACTGATTAGCTAGCGTTGCTGTCAACCAGACTCCAACTTACTTGGAGAATAAATGGTATATCATTTCTGGGCTGATGGCGCGGTTGATGATGGGTTGGTAATGAAAGTAGTTCGGTGGATTCTCCTCAGGGCCAGGATCTGGCCGCTGGGGAATGGGCCTCATCTGGTTGAGGTGGGTGTTCAATTGAGCTTGTTCACTTCCTTCAGAGTCCCCGTCTCCAGTTTGGTCGGCTACATGGGCTAAAATGTCAAGTGCGTCTGATGGATTCTGTAGATCTGCAGACGCAATATTCTCATGCACGGGTCGTCGTTCTACAACCTTGGAACCGCCGGAGGGTTGTCGTTGTCGATACGAACTCCCAATTGTGTTTGACGGGCTTGTCAATTGAGCTGTGATCTGGAACTCATGTCAATCAATTTGTAAAGACGCCGCGAGACGTGAAGTGCAGACGGGTGCCAAAAAGTGCTGTTGAGCAGAAAAGCTTACATTTCCCTGGTCTGCATTCCGCACACTTGCATTCTCCGAGGTAGCAGCGGCAGCAGCAGGACTTTGCCACGAGATTCCTGTTCCTGTTTCACTTCTTGTGTCGTATCGATTGTGGAAGTTTTGAGCTGAAGTTTGCGGGTAATCCAGCACAGCACCAAAGGTAGAACTAGGTGCTGTTGGCGTTGACGCAGTTGTGCCTGACTTTGGGGGTGTGCTTGTACTTGGAGTAGTCGGAGTTTCCTCAACCTTTGGTTTCTTTCTCACTCGACGACCTCCTCGATGGCTCTCTCCAAGGACACAATCACGTGCTTCTCTTTGACATCTCCTGCAAGGCTAAGCGTTGCTGTCAGTGGAGGTGACGAAGATATCACACAACAATCATAACATTGACCCCTTCCTGCTGTGAGACAGGACGGGAACAGCGATCAAAACTGACATCCTTGTGACCAGCTAGCTCGCTCTAAACGTGTCTCTTGAACTCCAGTACGCAAGCTCCGCGAAGCAAAGACAATGCATGTAAACGTGTAGCAACATCTCATACTCTTCTCAGCTCGTGTGATCATGTATGCCTGCCTACTTTTCACCCACTTGGTGAGCGTCTCCTCGAGCTCCTTTCTGTGCATGGCAGTCCAATAGCAAGACGCAGCACGACGTTATACATGGCTCCCACTCTGAAACACAAACGAAAAAGCCAGACTCACCGGACGGCCTCCATTAATATCCAAATCACACTTGCTCTTCCTGTTCCGACAATTAAGACACGCACGATACGCTCGCATCTGGTCCAGCGGTGGAGGGGCCGGACGAGACGCAGGCGCCGCCACGGCTGGGACGGGGGCAGCAGCAGCAGCAGGCGGATTCTGGGGAGCGGCGGCGTTTGACTGTGCAGAGGCCATACTGGCCACGATCATGGTCGGCGGCTGTGGTTGGGCACTCGTGACTTGAGCCAGAGGCGGCAGCAAGGGAGGAAGCGCATTCCCTTGGTTGTAAGAAGCCGACGACATATGGTTTGTGGAGCCCCCCGCGATGGGACTTGGAGACGGGGACGGCGAGTGACGGGTGCTGTGAGGGAGGGAGGGGATTTGCAGGGCGCGCGAGCGTGGTGTGAGGATACCTAGGTACGATACGAGACTTTGGCACACGATGCGACACTAGGTCAGGAACGGACGGGCACAGGTGAAGAGTGACGACGACGACGAGGAGGAGGAGGAGGAGGAGAGTTAACGAGGAACAAAGGCCGACGACGACGATGGACGGTGGAAGTCGTCGGGGAGTAGGTACGAGAACGAGAGTACGAAAGTACGAATAAGGACCCCAGTACGAAGTATCTCGTATCGCACAATGAATGAATGTCTGTGGTCTATCGGCGTTTGATGTTTGGTTGCTGCCTTGGCGAGGCGGGGAAGATGTGCAGGGCGCGAGATGCTTATATTATTACTGTATGATGATGGATGGTGATGATTGAGGACGGGAGGCTGGGACGAGCATTCAAGGGGAGCCGCGCTAGAGACGAACGAAGAAGAAGAGCCTCATGCTGAGAAGAATGCTCAGCACAACAAGAAGCAGGAATAAATCATCAGCATGCCCAGAAGAAAGGTACCCATGACGGAGATGGTCCACCTCGCTGTCGCTCCTGAACGGTGCACGATTAATCAATCATGAGGCCCTGACCAACTTCTTCGATCAGCCTGCGCTTCGTATGTACCAAGTGTCCAATCTTGACATTGGAAATGAATAGCCAAGGAGACAAGGTTGCACGTCCGAAAGAATCATCAACCCTGCAAGTACATGCACAGCACACACACACCCTCCACCCTGGGCATGATCAAATTCAATTGCGACCGTCCTGAACAGACATGATGTGAACGTCCCAAGTACCTCCCTAGCCATCTCGTAGCGTAATCTCTTCTTCTGCTGTTCTGTTCGCCCGTGGTCCGTCTCCTCCACCTCACACCTCACGGTACCGCTGCGGCTCGTCTGCACCTCACTCCATGCGTCGTTGACAATGACTCCATGTGTGCACGCACATAATCTCTTGACCTTCCGCTTCCCCACAGTCTGGGGTACGTAGAAAAAGCTGGAACTCTGCCCATATATATATGTATACATGAGCAGATTCTCCGCCTTTTCGTTTCGCACGGCCTTTTCCCGCCCTTTGTCTTGTTTGTGCTGTACAGCCGGCCATTGGGGATATACTGAAGCTTGGACGGTCACATAGTTGGACTTTGCATTTGTTCTTGTTGGCTTGGCACCTATTTACCCCTGACAAGACGATCAATCACCTCCAGTGGATATTGGCAACATAACTCCGCCGTCTCGCAGCCTCCTCGAATTGACGTCCAGCGCAACATAGAGTACCTCACCACTGATCAATTCCAGCCAGAGCATCTCATCCCCAACTCACCTGAATTCCGAATCCACCATGGGACTCGAACTCGAAGGCCGTCCCCTCTTCAGTGCAGTAACAGCACTCACCTGCCTCGGATTCCTGCTAATCGGATACGATAATGGGCTCATGGGAGGGTAAGGCCATTCTGCATTCCATACCCGAACAAAAGAGATGCACCGTGGTATACTCGGATGGTACACTCAGCTAACATAAGCCACAGGCTCGTCAATTCCAAAGCATTCACGGAAACCTTCGATGCACCTAGTGCCACTATCACGGGGCTCATCGTAGCCATCTACGAGGTAGGATGTTTCCTCGGTAGCATAGCAACGTCGCTCTTCGGCGAACACATTGGTCGTAAGAAGTCCATCGGTTCAGGGGTGCTTATTATGATTATCGGGGCTCTGCTCCAAGCAACAGCATACAGTCGCGAGCATATGATTGTGGCACGTGTCGTATCTGGAATTGGTATGGGATTCATCAACAGTACCGTTCCGGTCTTCCAATCCGAGTTTAGTCCAAAAGCTACTCGTGGTTTATATGTCTGCATGCAGCTTTCGACTCTCAACTTGGGGATCTTCCTAGCTTACTGGATTGACTATGCCTTCACCCAATCCCACACGTCCTCCTTCGCCTGGCGTATCCCATGCATCTTACAATGCATCTTTCTGGTCCCCATGATATTCATCCTTCTTGTTGTTCCCGAGTCCCCAAGATGGCTTGCGTCACATGGCCAACCCGACGCCTCTCTGTCTGTACTCACACGCCTACACTCCAAGCGCATGTCCACTGCCCACGTCAATGCATTGCATAACGACATCTTGAGAACCGTAGCATACGAAGAATCCCTCGGAGCAGGGAAATGGTCTGATCTCCTCCAGAATGACGATATCCAGTCTCAGCGACGATTCCTGATCGCCTGTGCGATCCAGGCCTTCCAGCAACTTGGTGGCATCAACGCTCTCATTTATTACTCCAATACGCTATTCTCTCAATCACTGGGGTTTTCAAACCATCTCTCAGCACTAATGTCCGGCTTCCTGCAAACCTGGTTCTTTGTTGCTTCTTTCATTCCCTGGCTACTCATCGACCGCATCGGTCGTCGGCCACTTTTACTCTCCATGATCTCTGTCATGGCAGCAGTAATGGTTATACAAACGGGCTTGATCTACAACGTCCAGAACAACACAAGTATCGCCAAGTCTTGTGGTGCAGGAGCAGCAGCTATGCTATTCATTTTCGAAGGAGCCTTCACCGTTGGTTTCCAAGCGACGGTTTGGGTCTACCCATCTGAAATTCTTCCCCTTCGTCTGCGTCAACGAGGCTCTTCAGTATCCACGGCATGCAACTGGATTATGAACTATATGATCGTGCAGATCACGCCTATAGCAATCGCCAACATTGGGTACAAGACTTACATCATATTTGCAGTGTTGAATGCGGCTTGGGTACTTGAGCTCTTCCTCTTTACCAATGTCTCCTCAGAAAAATACCAAAGCTAACTTCGACTCAAGGTTCCAATTATCTACGTCTTCTTCCCCGAAACCAAAGGTCTCGAACTTGAAGACATCGATCGCCTCTTCGCTAAAAACGCCAATGTCTTGGGAATAATAGGGGAGCGTAGTGCAGATGGTTCTTACAAGGGTGGGAATCCAGCACTAGATCATGTTGAGAAGATGGCATCTTCAAAAGTAGTTTAGTGACTTTTTTGTGTGTGACTTATAGGCCTGACGACTGGACGACGTGAACGGCATGAAGACGAGGGACAGTCATCGACCGGCAACAGATAAAGTGAAGGATTTGATCCCAATGATATCATGAGAACCTCCCTTCGCGTCCATGTCCTACTGCAAATCACTCTTCCACCGCCTGAATGTAGCTCCAAAACTGTCCTTTGCTTTCGCCGCCTTTTTTGATGACTCGCCGTCATATGTTCCAGGCGACTGGCTCCCCAACATGTAGAGATCAACCAAAGGTACCATGCTGGGCCTCCCGTGCGCACATTGAAAAGGGAATGCACACTCTGCCAGACGCCGAATAAGCGTTATGCACTGTTCATTCGATAACTGATCGTTAAACATGATGGCACTTCTACAAGCCCGGGAGTTGAGCATATCCACAATTCCTTGAGGACAGTCATGGATGAGCTCTAGCCATGCATGCTTTGATGTATTTATCGTAGGCTTCTGCTTGGGGACAGAAATGGACGCTTTTTCATGTCGTTTCCAGGCTTCGGTGCGGATGAGTTCGAGAAGGACTTTTGAGTCCATCTTGCATCGCTCTATGATACATGGTGGTAAACTGCGTACGACCACCTTCTGAGATCTTTGTGCGGTGTGGGTCTCCAGCGGGGACGGAAGATCATACAGAATGCCCCAGTTGGTAAAATGGCATTGATGGATTTGGAGAAGTTGAATCTCTCTAAGAGGGATATCAAAGGCGAGAGGCATGTCGAGAGGTGTACTCTGAATACTTGATTGAGAGATTTCGGTCGATGACGAGCAGAGTTCTTCCATGAGTGCTTCAATACGTATTCGCTCATCTGCCGCGTGTTGGTCAACAATCACAAGTAGATCACCACTATTTTGCACATCGATCGTGCTTTCCGTCCCCAATTTGACTACTATAAACTTCTTATCAACTTGTGAGATCACTTCTGCGCGACGCAATACGCCCTTTGATATTCTGCCCTTGAGACCTGTCTCGGATTCCGTAAAAGCCTTTGTAATATCCAGATATGAGCAGTGGTGGTGGCGGCCATGCAATATCTTCTGTGCCTCAGGATTGGGACCCTCGAAGGATACTTGAGGTATTGCTAATTCGGCTGGGCGAAAGACTGGATTGTTCCAATCTTTTAGAATCTCGCGGATCCAGAGACTTGGTTCTTTATTGTTAGGTTTGAGGCTGGTGACAGTAGACAAACGACCACGAACTGCAATTGCTGATTGTCTCGTTGCATTTCCCTTGGATGCAGGCACTACATTTCCCGTTCTTCGATCGACCAAAGATCTTACTTTTGTGATTGGATTGACCCAGACCACTACGGAATTCTTTGCTAGGGATTTTTCATGACTTTCGTTAAGAGGCAATGGTGAGTCTTCCTGCCTTGGTTCTTGGGATGGCCGAATGTTTTCAACGTCCACGTCCTCAAATGGTCGTCGCATAATCTTTCCAGACTTGGAAACCAGAGGTTGCACAATTTTGTTCGGGCGGGAACCTTGTATATTCCCTTTCGAATTTGCGGTGCCAGAAATTCCTTCCGACATAGGATCTGTGGGATCTTTTCGTAAAGCAGGTGGGTTGTCCACCGTGAGCTTTATAAATTTTGAGGAGATTGCTCCACTTTTGACTCTGGACCACGAATCAAAAGGGGAGTCCGGGTGAGAAGAGTGGCGTTTGAGGACAGGAAACTTGACATTACTGCCTAGCAAATCGAATGTTTTTGGCTCATCATCTCGAGAGAGATTGGACTGGAAATCAAGTTTGCTTGACGTCATATGTGACGGGTTTAGTATTGTAGGCCGTGATTTCATTGCTGGAGTGCTTTGGCTTCGATGAATCCGCGGCAAATCATTGACCTCCAAAATTCTTTCCCTTAAGTTTCTAGAATCTGGCGTCGTACGGTATGCCCGAGTAGCTTTAGGTCGGAAATGGTTTCTAGTAAGGAATTCTAGAAGCATTACCTGCAGTACATCCTGGATGGAGCTTAGAGAATTTCCCTTGTCGTCTAATACATCATCCAATTCGAGATCTGCACAGGCTGTTGATGAATTCATGATCTGAATATTGATGTAGAACATTGGCCAGCGGTCAACACCCTTTCTGCCACTCTTCAACTGCTTGTTGGTGTACCCATCACCCTTGAATCGCCGATCCTGGGCCCTTTTGTGTCTTTCAGAGTCATCAATATCTTCTTCTTCATTTCCGAAAGCAGAGTTGAGAAACAGACGGTTGATCTCGTCATACAAGACGTTGTTCCCTTGTGATGGCAGCAACGGATCTATACTGAGAGCAAGAAATTGTACGTGTTTTGTGGCACTTGGCTGAAGAGATACGGTGCCGTTAATTGCAACTTTAGTTGTGGATGCACTGACATGGACCCACGATGACCTCTCTGTTGCTAAAATATAGCTGGCTTGGGTGAGAATCCTGCAAACGCTGGATATATCAACAAGTCCAACTCGCGACCCTGAAGTTGACTGAGTATCTGAAGGCCGAATTGAAATCTTCGAGCCGGTACCAGGTTCACGAACTGTTACAAACACGGTACCTGGCCATGAAAGAAGAAGGGCAACGACATCTCTTCTTAACAATTCCCATAATTTACTTTTCCCATGCGCAGAATCGGAATCAACGGCCCTTTGCTGGACGCGGACGGGCATACTACCAAAAAGATCTCGGACAGCAACACGCGTGCCTTGGCCATAATATAACAAATGATGCTGTTGAGCAGGCACAGGCGTTTGACGGGCTACAACCTCCGACTTGTGGAGAGTAATGGAATTATGTGAGCGATACAAATGGTGGTGAGAAGTGATTGAGAGCAAAGACAATGCTGCAAGGGAAGCAAGAAATATTCCCTTTCCGCCATGCTTTGGGGACTGACTGTGTAACTTGGAGGAGTCTGAACATCTCATCAGCCTTGTACCCACACGTGGCTGGGCATGATAACTGTAGCTACTCACGGTACAGTTTTCCAAGTCCTCCATCTGCTCCGAATTCCGCAGGCAGAATGCCGAGGCCATTGTCCTCAACAACACATCCACCTTTACTGTAGTCAAGCGTGATATCTATCTTTGTGGCGCCAGCATCCAGCGAGTTCTTGACAAGTTCAAAGACAACGCCATTGAGGTTGGCTATGGTGGTTGAGGATTTGATCTGAGCAATGACGTCTGGGGGCAAGGGTTGTATAGACATGGTTGAAGTGTATCTCCCCTTTCAGGACAGCTGAAACACCTCCGCGTCTCGGAGAAGTGAGAGCATCCGAAAGAAGCTGCTGCTGCGTGCGAAGGTAGTCTGATGCCGCGGCCGAAGCAACATCATGGAAAGTGCAAAAGTGCTATTGCGCCTCGTGGGCAGCGGACACCAAAGAGGACATGTACTCGTAGCTGAATAGGCAAGGTACCTGAGGCGGCTGAACGCTCAACTCCTCCTGATGGCGACAACTCGTTGTTGAAGGCTTCTTCTGCTTCTAAATGCGAAGTCATGGGATGACGAGGTGAAGGCTCAAGGCGGGCGTCATGGCAATCTTACAGTGGTCGCTGTGGAGAAAGAGGAAGATCTTCTGGAAAGAATGCCTCCTACGGACGGCGAGGTGCTCTTGGGGCTGAGCGCACGTGATTGTTCCGCCGATCAGATCCTTCCATTCCATTCGCAGCCTCGCGAACATCGTCATACGCATCCTGGCCGCTCTTCCTCGCAGCATCCCCGTCTCCGTCCTACTACCTTATCTCGTGTTGACAACCCCTTCCATCAACCACCTCACCTCCCCTCGAACCTCTCGACTTCTACAACTCCCGCCAGCGAATCTGTTCGCATTCTCTGCAATCTTCTGTTCAGCCACCCATCTGGCCCATCCCCCGCCTTTTCCTGGGCACAATGGCGACTGTTGAGGCAGCACAGCAAGCACATGGTAAGCAAGCATCATAATACATACACCCAAGCATTTCACCGCTTCGTGTTTCAACCCTTCTCTGTCGCGGAGACGCCTTCACTTCCTGAACATGCCCAAGTCCCAAGCCCTGCCATCGATGGGGAATACACTGACAAGCCCAGATCGTCCAGACAGATCCGGGAAACGTCGACCTTTTTCAACATGGATGAAGAAGCTCGCCAACTTCAAGGGGAGCTCGGCCAGCGCAGACCAAACCCAGCCCGGCGCCACGAAACGGAATACTTATCAGATGAAATCGCATTCGAAGAAGCATAGCGCATCGAAAAACAACAATCCATACCCAGAGTCGGGCAATGTAAATGGCAGTGCAGCCCCCGTGAATGGCCACCGCTCCTTTTCCACAGTACCCACGGGCAACGAGAGCGCGTCGTCTCTGGATAACCGCACTCCAAGGTCGATGCGGTCTTCTGAAGATGGACACCCACCTCCGACAATTGGGAACAAGTCGATTGCAGCGACCGTATCGACAGGGCACGACGCAAATCACTCAGATGTGGCGCCATCACATGCGGCTTCGTCTGGGGACGCTACAGCAGGTACAGTAGGAGTCAATTCAACCCGCGGACAAGACAGTACATTCTCCTCCCCTGCGCCATCCGTTCGTTCTTTGACAACTACCCTCACAACGATACAGTCAGCAGCGCCTACGCCGGCTGCGAATAATCAGAATGGAGGTCATGGTTCGACAAACGGCAATGGACACAATATTCAATTTACACATCAGTTCCCCAGCTCACCTCCGCCCTCCGCACTTCCTGCACATCTCGCTCCCCAGACTACCAGTGGTGGACATCCGGCAACATACAGTACCGCGACCGCTAATAATCTGCTGACGGACAACGCCTCGATCCTCACACTTGCTTCTTCTTCAAAGAGACGGCGTCGAAGATCGATGGACACTGATGCCTCTGTTCGCGCTCTAGCACCATCCTCACTATTTGGTGGCAGCAGAGAGAGCCTTCCGCTGAGCGTCTTGAGCTCCAATATCGAGGCAAATCCTTCCAACGGAAATTCTGGTATGCACCAAGGACGACAAGTTGGGCCAACAGAGAGAGCAAGTATATACTCAGCTACGGGTGTCACTCCTGCGCTCCCTAGTGAACGGAACAGCTATTATGCTGGCAAACAGTCGACTGCAAATGATGGGGGAAGTGTTAAGAGCGGCAAAACTGGCATGTTAGGACATGCAAAGAATGACAGTATCAGCGGCAGTATTGGGGGGATGGCAGCATCGGGAAGCCCTTTGGCAAGCCCACGTGAGTCCACGGCACCTCCAGGCCGGATGAGTCGCAACAATTCCGGATGGGGCGAGGTGACAGAAAGCCCGACTAACGAGACATCGACTGTCGACGAAGAGGAAGCGGAGGAGAGATCTGAGGAGATTCAAAAGGCGTAGTCCTTTCATACTGCATAGCTTTAGCGGATTTTGGGACAATCATTCTATGCAATGCTTTGGTCCTGCTTTGTTTTTCTTCGACATCATGGGAGATGGGCTCCAGAGGGGACGATTTAATTGCATACTACCCAGAGGCCTGGCGTCAGAGGAATGACTGGAAAGCCTAATGATACCCAATAATTGAATGTATTGTCTTTTGGCAAGTCTTCCGTTTCGAGCCGTTCAAGTTACGTGAAAGCGTCCAACTTGTTCTATAGTCGCAGCGTGCAGGATGTAAATATTCCTTTAGCCGTAAGTTTCAATGGACTTGAGTTGAAGGGAGGCCTTTTAAGAAGTAGACGAGTAACTCATAACTCCGAACTAGTCCCGCACCATTACCACCAAAACCCGACGGTCAGACTGCACTTCACAACGGCCTGTAACACTGACTCCAATATGAATACCCATTGAGAAGCATGGCTTCGGGTTCGGCATCGGCGTCGGCACTAGCTGAGAGTATACTGATGGTATTGCAGCCTTCCTTATGCTATCTAGAGCTGACAGCATACCCGAGCACTCTTTGCTGATGGCAGCAACATGTAGGGAGAAAGAATGAGAGATTTGTGTACCATACTTACCATAGGGCTCACAGTGTTCGACTTCCCAGAGGGGTAACTTAGTAAACCGTGAGGAAGCTCTGTGTTAGACAGCTTAGGGACTTCACAAAGGCTTCCTCTAATAGATTACCCCTCACACACTGCTGAGCTCTGCTAGTTAGAGTTGAATATTGTGAGATCTTACTGCAGAGTACTTATTAAAAGGTATAAGTGAACAATTCAAGTTCCGAACCTTAAAGATTTAGACTTGGGCGTAGCACCAGGTAAGAGTTACGTAGACCCAGCTCTGCATGAGCTATGCAACTCGTTGCTCGGACTCAAGCTACCCGTTGACGAGTTCCCGAGGCTAGGAAATATCCATGAGTTCTTGTTGGCCTTGTTTACGACTGCGTCTTTTTCATTGGTATATACTCTTGGCTGCTTAGCTTGCCTCCTTCAACCTTAACCCTGCCCGACGGAAGCTGATTGATAACAAGTCGACTTCTACATGCGTCAAAAAGCTGTCAAAAAGCTGTCAAAAATAGGCTTTGTTCATCACAACCACCCAGCAAGAGCCAAGAAGTTCAAAACACGATGTACCCAGTTTCGAAATGTTTATAATGCTCACAAGCCTGTTTTCCTCGTTTAAGATTTATTATGGGGGGTTCATTCCGCTATTGGCCCCTATACAGGGTATGTGCTGAGAGTTCATCCTTATCAAAGGTTGGCAAAGCCTAATAATCTTAGGGGAAAGGTAGTTAGGATTATAAACGTATCTATATTTGTTCGTTGGTGTAGGCAAAAAAAGAATGATTGTGGAAGAGTAGAAGAAAATGACGAAGCTGATGTGAGATGTCAACTAAGTATTTCGAGCGTTGTCAGGCTACTCCAGAATCCCGGAGAAAGTTGTATAGTTTCCCTTTTAATCATTTAAGCTTCTGGTCTTTTTAGTTCTGATTGGATACCGGGCAAGGAAGTTTTCTCCTCAAAAAGGATGATCAGGCATGCCAGGGAAAGGCTGGGCGGGACTTCGCATGGATGCTCGCATATCAAATTGATCTTCCCCTCCAAGCTAAATTGGAGTACCTACTCGTACATGTGTATGCTTATACGAGTAAGCAGCCACCCACGTCTAATTTGACGTTGGATGGGGTGCGGGCATACAAGCATGTCGAAGTCGCCGACTTTTAACATTTAAGTATCCGTCAGGTCCCGGATGGATTTAAAAACTTCCCAGAAGTCCTTGTCGTCCAGTCTGAAGGGTCGTCAATACTAACGTGATGCTTCTATTCCAACGGTTTTCCTTGGCTTCTGTGGTTGCTGTTACTTCAATATGCAGTGCCGTGTCAGCGTCTTACTCAAGTGTGCATAACGAGACCTTCGTACCAGACGCAGTCTTGCGGATTACTGAGGAGAGCACGATTCAATCATGTCTGCCATCCAAGCCTGTTGTGCTTGTGAATGGCACTTCTCCTGGACCAGCGCTTCACCTAACAGAGGGCGTGACTTATTGGATTCGGGTGTACAATGATATGGAACATCAAAACCTGACTATGGTAAGTGAGCTCCTACTATTCTGGTATATATATGTATGTTAACCACTGTCTTGCATTTTTAGCATTGGCATGGTCTTTCAATGGCAGTTTCCCCCTTTAGCGATGGTACACCGCTAGCAAGTCAATGGCCAATTCCACCTCTGCACTTCTTCGACTACGAAATCAACGTACCAGTGGGCATGGCTGGAACTTACTTCTACCACAGCCATGTAGGCTTTCAGGCAATCTCTGCAACTGGTCCTTTGATTGTCGACGATATGAATCCACCATACGTATATGACGAGGAGAAAATAATCTTCCTGCAAGATGTCTTTAGCAAGAATGATTCGGTTATCGAAGCCGGTCTCGTCGCCAGTCCTCTAAGTTGGAGTGGAGAGAGTTACATGCTTTTGGTCAATGGTCATGGCGGAGGAACTACAAATGGAACGGCTTGTAACGCAAGTCTCTCGGCGATCAATGTTGAGCCGAACAAGACTTATCGACTACGATTCATTGGTGCCACGGCACTTTCTTTTGTTTCACTGGCCATCGAAGACCACGATTCTATGGTGGTTATTGAGGCAGATGGGCAAGTACTTAGGCACACTAAAGAAGGGCAATCACTAAAACCTTGCTAGAGCATACACAAAACCATATGAGACGAGCTTTCTCCAAATAGGTACAGGCCAACGCTTCAGTGTCCTCCTGCAAACCAAAGCGGCGCCGGAGAAGAAGACCTACACTATGCAACTCGAGTCCCGGGAACGACCAACAGTAACTCGATCATACGCAGTTCTCAACTACGGTGAACGCCTAACCAGCAAACCGTACGCACCCGCCACTCCACCTCTCACCCTCCCCAAAACAGACCTCGAATTCCTCGAGTACAGCTTGCAACCCTTCGAGGAGGACGCTCATTTCCCTAAATCAGAGGAGGTGACACGAACAGTGGTCATGACAGTTCATCAGTCAGTCAGAGGACCGACTGTTTGGCTTCAGAACATGTATCCGTGGACAGAAACCGTCCCGCAAGAGCCATACTTGGTATCACTGTACAAGGACGACGGCACTGAATTTCCCTCCATGGAACGCGCATTGGAAAACAATGGCTTAGATCCTATCTCCCGCGCCTTCCCCGCGCAGATCGGTGAGGTCCTTGAGATTGTAATTCAGAACACAGCTGCCGACTCAGGCAGTTATGATGCGCACCCGTTCCACGCTCACGGTGCTCATTACTACGATCTCGGGTCCGGAAACGGTACCTACAACGCAACAGAAAACGAATTAAGACTAAACGGCTCCCAGCCGATCAAGCGCGACACGACAATGCTTTACCGCTACAAGGGCACCCTGTTATCAACAAACGGCACCGATCTGGGCTGGCGGGCCTGGAGACTCCGAGTCTCGCAACCGGGAGTCTGGATGATACACTGCCATATCTTGCAACATATGATTATGGGAATGCAGACGGTGTGGGTGATGGGGAATGAGACCGAGGTTTTGCAGGCGGATAGGCCGGATGTTGAGGGATATTTGGTTTATGGGGGTGATGTTATGGGCAATGAGACACATTGGCCCAATGTTGTGCATTTTCAGGATGAGGCGGTTTGGACGGAGAGTTTGGAGGAGAGATGAGGCATTTAGATAACCTTTATATGGAGGACTTCTTTTATCATTCTTGATTATACCTTATATATGTAGTTTAATATAGACGAAGTCTAAATCCGGTTAAACTCTTTTTCTTTTCAGTGGTTGGGTAGTGTCTTGTAGGAAGAGTTGGGCAGCATCCAGGAAAAATTTAATTGCATCCTAAGTGTATACTAAAGTCTAAGATATGATAAGAGAGAAGAAGCTGCTGAGCAACCATCGCTTATCCTCGTCCAACAATCCGGGCGGCATACACCCTTACTCCCACTGTCCACACCATCCCCTCCATCCCCCGTCCAAAAAGAACACTAAAGACCACAAAAGAGTCAAGTCCTCAAACCAACACCGGCCAAAACTACCATCAAATTTAATCCCATAAGTCTTTTAACATCTTTTCTGTCACCTAGCGAGGAGAGATAGTAAAATTTCTGACTGACTGAAAAATAGGAAGATAAAGAAAATGGCTAGCTTCTGCTTGATAGAGCGTGTCATCCTTGCGTAAAGGCCATGCTAATCTTCTCTCTATCATTTCTGCTTGACCGTGTACCGGCAGGTATTTGGGTTTCTGTTATTCGGGTCTAGGTGATTTGCAGAATGGTGGCGGGTTGCTCTTCTGGGTTGAGGTTGCGTGTCGGAGGATGATGCCTGGACCTTTGGAGCCTGGAGGGGAAGGGAGTCACAGGTGAGACAATTTTGGTGAGTGATGCCTCAAGGGAGAAGATTTGGGACTTGATTTCTTGATCTGGTTGTGGCATACTGACTAATTTAAGTGAATTCTTCGAAGAATCCGGTTTAGTTATTGAAAGTCAGGTAAGCGAGTTATGGCAGCAGATTCTTCAGCTTGAGCAGGTAAAAGGCTTATGGAGAGTATTCTGTGAATATAATTGATACAGAAGTAGGAACGTAGCTGCTGCAAACAATCTTTGAATCGTTCCCTTCATTCCTGCATATACTTCTCAAACCAGCCAGCCGTTCTCACCATAACATCAATCAATGCCGGATAACTCGAAACACCATGTCCCTCCCCAGGATAAACAACGACCGCAGACTCAACACCCTTCTCAATAAGCGCACGATGATACTGGACCGCCTGACTACACGGCACCGCTAAATCTTTGTCGCCAGCAATCTGCAGCACGGGAGTTTCATATTTCCCGGCAGCCATAACCGGGCTAAGTTCCAGATATCTACCTCCCTTCTTGTCGAAAGGATCGGCGCCAAGGAATAAGTGATCGAAGCTGGGGATGTTGCTAGTGGTGTGGAATGAATGCCAATCTGTGACTGCAGAAAGGGATACGGAAGCTCTGAAAACTGGGGTTAGAGTAGGCAGAAGACTAGCCATGAATCCGCCATAACTTCCACCGAAAACACCAATTCTCCCTGGGTCCAGCATTGGTTCGGACTCGCATACTGCGGCAATTCCTGAGATGATATCTAGTGCGTCTTTACCGCCCATATCACCAAGGACTGCTTCAGCAAACTTCTGTCCTCTTCCTGCCGAGCCTCTGGGGTTTGGCCGGAGAATTGCATAGCCCTTGCTAGTCAAGAAGGACGAGAGGCCCGCGCCAGGGGCTGTATTGAACCAGGAGTAGGTCGGACCACCGTGTATGGCTGCGATTAAAGGGATCTTTTTGTGGCTTTTATTGGTGGGAGTGATGAGATGGCCTTGAATTTGTAGTCCGTCGGGTGCTGTCCATGTGATTAGCCTGAGACCTCCAAGCTTCGATTGTAGCTTTTCGTGGCCTTTGTGGCTAAATGATAGTAGAGTCTTTGGGTATGCATCGCCGAGGATTGTTATCTCTGCAGCCTTCTTCCAATTTTGGAGGACCACGGCAAAGCGCCCATCGGGGAAGAGAGTCGCGGAAGGATATCTTGGCCCACATGATTCTGCTGAAGTCCATATAAATTTCATGCTGCCATCAAGAGAAACTTCGCCGGCAACAATACTCAGACCCTAGAAATAAGAAACACGGCGTTAATTTGCTGGTCATAGGAAGAAGCGGGAGTAGATCGGGAGTTCAGAGGCATGTTTTGGAGATATAAACAAATCTCAACCCCCACACATCCCCCAAAGAAGGAGTTACGCTCCGAGAAACTTACCTGGAGCCCCATGAAGAACAAGGAATTGTCACTTCTCCAAACCAAGTGCACAATATCCACCTCCGGGGTTTGCAGCTCCTGGACTTCAGAGGTCCCAACATCAATCACTCTGATCTCTCCAGCAATCAGTCCACGATCGCTACAAAGTGCTTCGAGCACAGCTACCTTCTCGCCAGATGGCGATGCCACAGGGAAACCGATTTGTCTTTTCTTGGACTTTGGGGTGTAAATTGTCTTCCCACTTGCACCCAGCTGCTGGTAATACAACGAAGCCGTATACCATGCATCCTCTACCGGAGAGTCCGAGACGACAGCCACAAATGCATTAGAACCACACCAGACAGCCTCCCAAGCATTGTACCTCCGACGACTTTGATCCTCAGCTTTGCCAGTCTTTAAGTCGTAAATCCACGTAGAACGCCACTCATCGCTGGTATCACCTGAATCAACACTAGGCATCCACTTGGGGAGCCCATCCTTGGGGTTCCCAATTTTGCCTGAGCCATCCGCATCTCCTTTATTAGCACCTCTGCGAGCAGACTGGATCAGAATCTTTCCACCATCAGGTGACCAGTGGAAGTCTTCTACAGAACCATCCATCTTTTTCAACAAGGGTCGCGCATCATCAGCCTGCACAGTTCCCATGGTAAACAATTTGAAAATCCCCTTCTCGTCGCGGTCTGACAAGAATGCGAGAGTTTGTCCATGTGAATCTGGTGACCATTTTGGCAACCTGTCATCATGAGGGCCTGCAGTGATGACTTTGAGCGACGCCGCTGGCTTGTCGGAATCAATTGAGAGAGTGCATATCCTGTGGAAAGGAGGTGATTCCCTCCACTTTGAATCGTAGATTCTGCCTGTGAAAGCGATAGTTTTACCATCGGGTGAAATCGCAAGGTCAGAAGCAGAGCTGACTTGATAGATGGAAGGATCGATGAGGTTCTTGAGATAATCGTCGACTTCCTTCCAGAGATCGGTGTCTCGTAGGTCCTGCTTCGTGGGTTCGGTGGCTGGCGCCGAGGAATGGACTGGGATTTCAATTGTTGTCCTCATTTTGGTGGTCGCTTGGGTTTGTGTAATATTCTGTGATCAGAGGTTGATATGAGCTGAAGCTGCATGTTGGTTCTGCAAGGCATTTGTATATGGTCCATTGATGGAAGGTAACCTAACAACGCCGCAAAGGCGCATGCCTTGGTTAATGCGGACTAAGCTGCAAACACCCAGCTATGGTCAAAGTCCGTTTCACAACATCCAGCTGGTTGCAACGGGACCTATTGCCTGGACGATACGCTAGGATCGTTTCATGTTCATTGAACAATACGTACATAATATGAATCACGTTCAGAAGATTTCCGACACCATCCCAAAAACTGGAATGCGACACAAGCGATATTAGACACATGTCGTACTAAATTGCCGCATGCCGTATATGGGTATGCGAAGCCTTTGTTGCATGATGGAAATGGTAGGTTAGACATACTGGGAACATTCAATTGCCAAGTACATAGAGACTCCCCAACGCTCGTTGCGGGCCTGGATTTCTGGATTCCTGGAATAGGGGTAGAATAGGGGTTTAGGCGATCTTCGTTTAGCGACATGATATCAAAGGTGTGTTTAAGAAAAGAGCGGAGTATGGCATTGAACCTCTGTCAAGTTCATCTAGCACAGGTACATTCATGATCACGTGTAATTAAGTGTAAGATGGATGGGGTAAGCACTAGCCCCCATTTCTGACGTCCACTTTCTGTTTCTCACAACTTCACGCTCACCAATTTGGACACCACCTGACAAATTTGATTCCCTTCCAATCAACTGGACTAGTTCTGTCCGTAAACCTCCTTTCAAATACCCGTCTCTATCGGAATTGCTTTGGAGACCAGCCGGCGGCTGTCAACACCCAAGATTCAGAACCACCTCCCGCTTCGAAGCTTCGCTTTAGAAGTGCACTCATTTTAGTTGCTCGATTGAACCGACCATTAAAAGCAAATCTCTCAACAGCTTATCCGGACCTAGACCCCCCAGCCGTAGTCTTTTATTCCAAGACCGTCACCAACAAAGCACAATGCCAATCCTCGAAGTCCTTCAAGTCCGCCTAAAACCCGGCATCTCAGCAACTGACCCAACCCTCCTCGCCAACCTCTCTCAAGTCCGATCAGCAATAGGAACAAAGAGCCGCTTCTACCAATGCATAGAAGACCCCAGGCTATTATACATCCTTGGTGAATGGGCGACACTCAACGCACACAAGGACTTTCTTTCATCTCCAAAGCGTTCTGAGATCCTTGCTGCACAAGAGACACAGCTTGATTTTAAGTGGATGATGCATCTCCCGTTTTCCGGCATGGAAGCATTACCACTCGGTGCTCCAGTGATGGCAATCGCGAGACTGTTTATCAAGAGCGGAGATGATCATCCGAAGTTGTTTGAGGAAGTGTTGGAGAAGCATCGATATTTGATTGCAGAGGGAACGAAACCATGGGGCGTGGTCGATGGGTGGAGGTGTGATAGTGAGGAGGGCAAGTTTGAGAGTTTGATGTTTACCGGTTGGGAGAGTGTGGAAGCGCATGATGAATTCAGGAACAGAACGAGAAGGGAGAGGCCGGAGTATGCTGCTATTCGGGATCATTATGAGGGAATGGAAGTCATGCATACTAGGGACTTGGAGAAACTGAGCAGCTAGGCCTGTCGCTCTGATGAGTAGTTTTGTATTCCCGGATTTGAGCTAATTTCGACCAGATGAAAAGTGGTTTGGCACGTGTAATATGGGTATACAGTTGTTCCTGGGCGAGATGGAGTGGCTTTTTACTTATCACAGTCTCAACTGCGTTTTCAGCCTTTTCTAGCTACTGATCACAGTGATGGTAGTAGAACTGCTGCCTTGAGATGCTGAGTGATGCAACCAAACACCGAAAACCTCATGATAGAGTCCGCTCTCAATATGGCCTGGTGATAAATTCCATTACACTCATTTGAAAGTCAGGCAAGTCTGTTGTGCATACACATATTCATTTCATAATGCTCGCTAATCTCATTTTTCGAGTACACAAAGCCTTTTCCAGCCACGAGCTTACCAGCCATCCTGTCAGTCCTTAAGCACCAATTCTACGAGATATATGGTTTCTTTCACACGAAGCCATTGGCGATCTCGTCCACCAGTCTCCGAAAAAGAAAATTACGGTAGTTGACAAGTTCAGATCGAGATGGGGGATGGAGTCTTTGTAGGTGAGGAGGAATTCGCGGAAGCATTGTAGTTGAACCTCGTAGAAGTGCAAGCATCGTGACTGAATGTGTGACTGGATCGAATTGAGCATCTTGTATAGATTGAATATCTTGCTCTGGAGGTGCAGCTGCCTTGGCATGAGCAGCTTCTAGGCTTTGAGCTTCTCGCGATGTAGGTCTTGCTGGGGTAGGGTGTTCGCGATAAATGACGGGTGGTTCTGGCGGATTTGGGACCGTTTGTGCGACTGGTTCGAGCAGAGCATCTATTATGGACTGAATATATTGCTCTGGAGGAGTAGCTGCCTCGGCATAAGCAGCTTCTAGGCTTTGAGCTTCTCGCGATATAGGTCTTGCCAGGGTACGGTGTTCGCCATAAATAACGGGTAGTTTTGGCGGATTTGGGACCGTTTGTGCGAATTGTTCGAACTGAGCATCTAGTATGGAATAAATATCTTGCTCTGGAGGAGCAGCTGCCACGGCATAAGCAGCTTCTAGGCTTTGAGCTTCTCGCAATTTAGGTATCGCCATGGTAGCTTGTTCGGGCTGAATGGTCTCCAGTGTTTGTTGTTGGGATATTAGTCCAGTAGCAATACCTAGCCGTGTAAGTGCGAGAAAAGGATGCTGCACTTCATCAACGCCAGCGGGCGGTTTTGGAACGTGAAAGTAGAAGGGCTCTCCATCCCTGTCTATAATATCTAGAGCGATTACCAGTTCAGAATTTTTCGGTTTAATCCCTAAATTCTCTCCGTCTTGATCATAGTAGTTATCAGCATCTCTGATGTAAAAGACCGAATCCCGATGCGCCCTGCTTAACAGACGAACAATTGTGTCACGACACATCGAGGGTATTGTCGCCCCGACTCGCAGCGCAAGCACCACTAGTAATTGTAAGTGTACGTGGCAAGGACGTGGAAATTAGCTACCACTTACCAAAAAGACTCAAATGGTACAGATTCTCGTAATCATTAAGGTATTCCTGATCATCGAAGTCGTCTGGTCGTCCATCACAATAGTCATACAGTAGTTCGTAAAACACCTGCTTAAAGGCAAGGCTATCATCTCGGTTGAGCAGATCACGAGTACCCTTGAGTCCAAGGCCTAAAGCGTCGGTATGAATATCAAAAGGCATCCAGTAGTAGTAAATCGAACAACCCAGCTTCTCAGAGATGAAGTCGCAAAAACCTTGCTCTCTCTGATTGTTGAAGAGGTAGTAACGCGCTAAGATCGAGTTAAGAGACATGCTGCGGGTTGAAGAACGTTGTACGGAGCGATTGGTTGTAAGTGATGCAGATAGATAAATGCTGTTGAGCGGCAATGAGAATATGATTGCTGGTTTAAGAGATGGAAGAAGAGAAAGGAAACAACAGAGAAAGCTTCCCTTTCACAAGCCTAATATCGTTGAGCAAGAAGACGGAAAGAGCGGGCAGCAGCTAAGCGAGGCGAGTTTTGCTTCCCGTCCTTCCATACAGTAATACTACCACCTATCGACAATATTCGACTTCATTAGGACCGCTCAAAAGTCGAATGGTACTGGTACAAGTATGCGTCGGCAAATAATGGATTCAGAACTGTTCTTATTCATTTCGAGGAGCATGGCACTGGTAAAAGTTGCTGCGTTATCGAGGGAGGGTCCGCAGAGAAGCTGCAGATAGAAAGAGCGAGTTGCTAGGTGATGGTGGCTCCCTTCCTTTTCGTTTTACAGCAAATGCCGGAGCTCATAACGATTGTCCCAAAATAATTCAACTCATGCTTTACATATGTTGAGCAGTCACATGAGCCTTCGACGCTCAACGGCATCACATTCTGGGTTAGATTGGTAGGCAGCTATACTATTGCTCTGAGATCCAAGGTGGAAGTTTTGTTGGTGTGTAATTCAATTAAGTTGAGCAAGCTGAAGGAGTCAAATCATTAGTACTGTATTAGCATTGACCCACATTGACCATTCTCCAGCAGTTCTACTGAAAATAAATCTGTGAAATTCCGAATAAACGCGAAAGAGGCAGACCGGGGTTTCAAGAGCTGTGATTGCAAAGTTCGAGGCGAATCATTGCGATGTCCTACTTCCGAAACCACGATATTGATCTAGGAAGAGACAGTGGTTGCAAAGGCGTACTCGTTACTTGGAACCAACAACTTAGCTCTCATAACTCGAAGAACGACAGAATATCGAGCCATTTCCATAGATAATCTGTCGTTTCAAATCATTAGCCGCACACCAGCAGTCTCCTGCGGTCCAAAATAGATGCTCGTACTGTACACACTTGCTATCTCCGAAGACTTCAAAATCTCCTAAAGTCCAAACCACAACTGGCCTTACCAGCACAGCCTTTCCCATCAATTAACTCTCAATTCTCTTAACTTTTGGTATTCTGGCATCGGGAGAAGGCAGCTAGCAAGCTCCTTGTAGATAGCGGATTTCGCGTCCTAGTCAAGACGCTGGTAGCAGCTCGAAAATGTAACTTCACTATTTGTGATTGCACGGTATCTGCAATTCTGTCATCACCATCATCGCCAACACCACCCTCGATGCCCCATCAAAGAAATCGTTTCGTGGGCGGCCATATCTACTCAGGTGCTGAAAACAACTGAAAGGTTCACTCGAACGTGCTTCCTTGAGTGGAGCGTGGTGAAGTGGCTTTGATATGAGGCACTATCAACATGAAAATCAGGAGACCAACACCTGTTACTGTGGCTTAGGCTAGCCAGCCATACAAATTACACAATTCATCAAGTAGGACTTACACCTTCGCTCAAAGTTTGTATTGTTTAAGGAATTGAATGAGTACCTTGCCGCTAAAACATCTTGGAAGGTCGCTTTCTATAAGTGAAGTATATCCTACATCGCATTAACTTTACGGGTTATTCTGAAATTGACAATAGGCTCTAGTGAGGGTTGAACTCAAGGATACTGTTCGTAGTCATTTTGGGTCATCTCCTTCATCCCATTCTTTTCCACGGCCAAGTGATCTAATAGGCCGGCCGTCCCGCTTTCCTTGTCCGTTGTCAAGTCACTCGTGAAGAGCTTGTCGAAGGGGTTGTCCCGAAGCCACTGCTCCACATCTTCTCTGTCGCGCTCAACCCAAGTTGATTTCGCAGCAATCTTATCCAGTGACTGAGCGAGGTAAGAGTCATATTCCTTTCATCAGTTAGGTCAGTTTTCGACTTATTCAACAGCGGTGAGGTGACTTACTTTTGTATCCTTTCCACCAAACCATGTCTTCACATCCTTCAAGTGTGCTTCTGTGCACAGAGAAGAAGTGCACAAGGCCACCAAACGACCAAGCGCTCCTATTCCTCCCCCAGTAGATCTTTCTATAGTAGAAAAGTTCACCTTGAACCAATCCCAGAGCTTTTGCTTTCCTGCTGGGTAGGTTCTGAGGGTTCCGAGGACACTTGGGGTCTGATTTCGGGATATGATTTCGGGGTCCATTGCATATTTCAGAGTAAGGTTAATGAGATCAGCTTGCTCTGCGTATCCGAGTGACCGAAGACAGATATTTCGTTCATCGATGGTGCCGGATTTATTTATCATGGATTTTACGAATTCGTACTGAAGATCTGTCAGTTTTGGGGGCTGAAGCGTGGAGGATATAGATGGGGGAGTCCCACCTCGTGCAACGAGCCTTCCCTGAGAACACTCGCAAATACCGCTTCCAAGATGTTGATATTAATTCTTTCCTTGTCTCCTTTTTGAAAGGTTGCAAACATATTTCCCGCAGCTTTCTTCACATTTCCGTCCATAGATGCATGTGAGAACAGCATGGCCTTGAATATCTGTTCCATATCATCATCATCCTCACCAAAGTACCAGCCCTTGGTGTCTACGCACTTGGCTATGAGATGGTTCTGGAAAGTCTTCAGTGCATACAACACATCCGAGGATTCAAAAGCCCAAGCATCAATTATAGAGTCTAGTATATTCAGGATCTGTTTCCAAACAAAGACATTGCTCTCATTCTCAAACTCGGCAAGCAAGCTCAAAACGGTTGAGGTCCTTGTCAGACCTGGATTATCACTTGATGCCACGGCGAATGCATCAGAAATTACACCAATTCTGTTCTCAGCTGACAGGAGTCCGTCTCTCGCATTCTCGCTGAGTATCTTCAGTCGTTGTGGGCTGTATTCTGTTCGATAAAGGCCTGTGTGGTCGCTGTTTAATTTGTAAAAGTCCAGCGGAACTTCAATCGTTGTGACTCGATCGACTAGCATGATTTCTTCGATTCCTTGCTTTGTCAGAAGCCGGAGTGACAGCGGGTACAGAATTTTAGCATCACTCGAGCTCGGTGTTCCGTTGTGGAGGAACCTCTTTTGTCTGATCTCGATTTTCCCGCTCGACTCAATCTCCTTGACACTCACAATCGGATAGCCAACATGTTTTGTCCAGATTGCCATGATATCTCCGACATCGTGACCGCTGACATGACTTAGAGACTCCCATAAGTCTGTCGTTTTTGTGTTCCCATATGCATGCTGCTTCAAATATCGCCGGATTCCCTCCAAAAATATCTTCTCGCCGAGGAAACTGGCGATCATCCGGACAACAGCGCATCCTTTTTCGTATGAAATGTCATCGAATATCTGCGCAATATCGGCAGCTCGTTTTACAGGTACCTCAATCGGATGGCTGGCTTTACTGGAATCCAGGATGAGAGCATTCTGATATCCTTTTGAAGTCCAGTCTTGCCATGTCGGCCATTCAGGTTCCAGTGCTTCCCAGGCATGTAGCTCAGCCCAGGTTGCAAAACCTTCATTGAGCCATAAGCCATCCCAGAATTCCATGGTCACAATATTCCCAAACCATTGATGAGCCAGCTCGTGAACAATAACAGATACCGCAAGGCGCCGTGCTTGCGCGCTGGTGCGGGAACCGGCCAAGACAGCAATTTCATTACAAGTGACTAGCCCCCAATGTTCCATGGCCCCTTGAGAGCCAGGAACGCCAATTAGATCCATCTTCGGCAATGGAAAAGGAATGTCAAATGTATCCTCAAAATGCTTTAAAGTCCTGGCTGCAAGTTCTACTGTAACTCGACCGTGCTCGACATTCTTATCTGCAGTAGTATAGAGCCGGATTGGCACCCTGAAGTCATTATTCTCGATGAACTTGAAATCGCCCACGGCGAAACAAAGAACATAGGTTGACATTGGTGGACTTCGGAGAAAATTTACCGCCTTTTTCTGGCTCTAAATCGACATATCAGTTTCGGTGATTCACTTCCCTTGGCTTCAGCCTCATACCTTAGTATCCTCAGCACTTGAGATATCCAACTCGGACGCAACTGGCATATTCCCCAAGCAGGTAAGGTTCTTCTTGACCACTAGCGTCACGGAGAATGTAGCCTTTAAAGCAGGTTCGTCAAAGCATGGGAATGTGTTCCTGGCTGCTGTGGGCTGGAAATGTGTCGAGGCCATCCATTTTGTACCGTTGGGCCCCTCAACCGGACTCGTGTAAAAGCCAAGGCCATGGTGTAAGAGAGTGCCAATGAATGTCTGCTTTAGCCGCAATTTTGAAGGTGCAGTCACTGTGTCTCTCAATCGTATCGTGACTGTCTCCTTGGTCTTATTGAACTGGAGCCCTGTGATCTCAAGAGCTTGGCCATTGACATCTAATAGCTCCGTCTCAAGGATCTTTAGATCGGCACAATTCAGAGTGATCGACGTCGTCTCCTTCACGACATAAAGATCAATGATGACGGATCCTTCGTAATCAAGCTTGTCCTCAAGATCGGGCTCAATGCGCAATTCGTAATGCACCGGACGTACGTTTGTCGGGAGGATCTCTCTGTCAGGCTTGGCTGCTGAAACACATCGCCGGCAATTCAGCAGTTCTGTTCTCATCGCGATGGTAGTCGTGGTGTTGCGATGGTGGCAATGATTGGAGTTGTGCTACACGACCTCGTAAAGCTGCGTGCGGCGTGCTGGATGCATCTGTACGAGTAACTGTGCCCGGCGTTGGAAAGTGGGGCTTACTCGGAGAGTACCCCAGGGCTCGTACTGTAGATCTGGAAGGTCGCTGTCGTTGACAGATTCAACTAATTAATTGATAGATTTAGCGAGTGCACTTTACAGTACTGTAGACTTCACGAGATAAACACGCCGACAATAGGTCAGGTACGTAGGTGTAGGCATGTAGAACGTATATAGGTCGCTAGGAACGAAGGCCTGTGAGCTGGGTGGTACATGGTAAAATACAGTAGCTTTACCGTCGGAAACGTTCCCCGTTGTATGCCCCTGAATATCCCAAACTAGGCTACATCAGGGCAAGTTGTCATTGAACCTCCCTGCTAGCAGGCTTTTTAGGTCGTACAATCACCCCCCTTGACCCCCTCATCATGTCCATAGCACAAGTTTGCCTTCTCCTCCACCTTCAGCTCCCGTCGCCAGTATAAAGACGACCAAGTCAATCAAATGCTAGACAGAAAAGAGCCTCCCGAGCTGAGAGGTGAACCGTGAGCATGCCGAAAAAGCGAGGTGGTGGTAAGGCTCCTCCTACTCCTCCAGCGGGTCAGCCCGATGCCCATGTCCCCCCAGACTCTCCGCAGCAATGGTTCTACAACGATGATATTACCGACCCCGTCAACTTTGGCTTCATGTTTCCAGTGCCAAAAGGTGGTCGAGAGAGGGCTTCTGATATCCCACCTGACCCGACGAGCAGTTTCGTAGGCCCCTCAGCCCCCTCCGTAGCTGGCCCCAGCAGTGTCTCCTCGTTGAGCAACTTGAGTAATCAGAAAGGAAAGGAAAAGCAGCGCGTCTCTCCGCAGTCAATACCTCGACAGATCCCAGAGGCAGCTAAGTTTCTAGCCCAGCCATCCGGCGCTCTCCAAAGCACCTGGCCGAATCCTGTTGTCGCCCAGCCAAGCCTTGCTACTCTGGCTACGCCTCAACAACAGCTGGCGTCTCAGTATTTGCCCTTTCGGTATAGTCCATCTCTAGACGCCTCGCTAAACTTCGAAGCACTTCCTCCAGAGTATTTCAGTGTTACATCAACACTCATTGATCAAGGGTCAGCCCCGACCGTTCCTCTCCAGGTATGAATACTGACTTCTTCAAGGTCGTCTATATATGGTCCTCCCACTTTCCAACCAATTGAGGGTTCTTTCTTGGCCACAGGGACCAACCCATTCTACAACTACAGAGACTTTTCTCTTCAGAACTTAATCGATGCCGGGACATACAATGATCCAATTGTCGCTCAGCAACCGGTCTTCCCTGCGAGTCGTCCGGGACCTTCGATGAAGCGAAGGGCGCGGAGATCTCCTTCTCCGGTCTCTGCCTCTCCTCCTTCAGGAAGATTCCCACCAAGGACACCTAACTTCTTCCCTAAACGGAGGCGGGGAGCAAATAGGCTCTCGCCACAGCACAACCACCGTAACATAGATCCAACACTATGTGTACGGTGCATGATCTATAATGAGGCGGTAAGTTGCAAATTCCCAGCACTATCTCTTCAAATATGCGGTTTTTGCTTGTGGATTTCTCTCATGCAATGCAGTATATTGATGCAGGCTTATGTGAAAATTGTATTCGAGAAACCAACTTCACCGCTTGGCCTAGTTTGCGTGGAACTCGGCGTGAGAATATGGAGACATTGGTTCTTTACCTCTTGCCAGGTAAAACATCCTTCCAAAATAATTTTCATGCATGCCTAACACGACAATAGCGCATATGGAGGACTGTATCCGTCAGATGCCATCAAATGTCCCACGAAGCCGGACCTGGCGAATACTTTCTACGCCACCTCGAGAGGAAGAATATGATTTTAGTAGCTTGGTCTTTCAAGATCAATGTGCTCTGGTGAAGGAGCAAGTCAGGTCAACAGGTCTTTTCTCGCAAGATTTTGCGGAGCTTGCAGACATTGCGCAAAAGTACCAGAGATCATTGCCGAAACCGGTAAGCTTTTCCACTTTTTGCCTTTCTTTTTCTACCTAGAATCTTATGTTTTGATGGGTCTTCACAATTCCCAATCGTTTTGGCTGACACAAACGCTCTACCTTACAGAACGCAACCCTTGAAGCCTGCTGCACACTTCTGAGCGCCAATTGCGAACTATATAAATCCTTCGTAGCAGTCTCCCGATCCAAACGCTCCATGAAGAACATCGACGTTCCTGCACTGATTGAAAACATTCAAAGTGCAAGGAAGCTCATGTTTCGGGGATTTCGAGAATTACAAGAGATGGCATTGTCATCATCCGACACAAGGAACCGAGAAACTTGGCTTCCATCATTCCTATGCGCTGTGTGGATGACGACCAGTGCTGTCTTGTTTTTGGATATGCTCATCGCGTGCCCATCGCCTTGGAAAGAGCAAATTTGGGGCCGAGGATGGCACAACAGAATCTCCGAACTGCGACATGGCGGTTATGGAATGCTTGTGCATATTTTGCAAGCCAATACAAAGGGTGTCAATCCACTCAAACTCGGTATATGGGCTGATAATATACGTTATCCTTCTTATCCGGCAGCACCGACAAATGGTTCTTCCTCGACATCCTACCAACCAGGAGCAAGTCCGTTGACTGTAAGCACCGGCTACGCGCAGAATATCGCTGCATACGACAACCAGGACTGGCCAATAGCATCAAGCTTCGAGAACCAATGGATGAGAAGTCATATTATTAATGAAAAGATAAGGCAAGACAGAGAGGTTCTTCTTGGGAAAGAACCAGCTGCTTTACAGGGACTGCTGGCGTTGAAGGAATGGCAGGCACAGTATGATGGTGATTTAAAGCTAGGCGAGGATATGTTCAGCAAGGATTTGTATAGCCTTGCATTGATGAAGCCCATTGCGGGGTTATGGAGGGTTTTCGAGATGAAATAGATGTATACAAAGGTCTGTTGCTTACTGGAGACTAGGTTATGATTCATGAAGAACGCAGTACATGATCGATCCATCTCAAAGTCTATAGTTATAACATAACATCGCGTTACGAACTTGTAGCAAGCTTCTTGTTTTGTACTAGAGCGGGCGTATGGTTAGGAGAGCTCTGTTAAGCTTTCACTACCCGGAAGAGATATATATTTTTATTTAGAAACCGTAAGACGACAAGAGTAAAAAGAAAACATAAAGTACAGTTCACACTGTACTACACACGTCTCTTCTGTACCTGTTAAAAAGACTAGGTCGAGATGAACACACCGCGTTATTTTCAACTAACTTGACCAATTCACCTTTTAATCTTATAAATTGATAAAGCACCAAGAGTGAAATCAAGACAACCACGGTTGATATCGCAGAAATTCAAATAATTCGATATCATAAGCACAGAAGTCGTTGGGCGGTCGCTTAACACAATGCACCTTGGCGAAAAGCTTTCATGGTGATTTGAGTCCGTCCTGTTGTTAAACTATAGATACACAATCTTATGTCAGCTACCCCTGAGCTAAGTTTAGGACTCACAGTTTACTCATATCGCTCAAGTAGGAAATCGTCTGAAATTCTTCTTATTCTGTTTCTGTCGGTGCAGCACTCAAAGCGGCTGTTCCAGTAGCAGAAGTAAGCATCTAGTGGCATCTATTCCCACCAAGATTTATACTGCAAATGATGCCCTCAAAGGGCCGCTAGGTGCTAACACTCCCGTAAAGGGGCTTGGAACTAACTACTTGTCTCTATATACAGAAATCTAGGGATGGTGGGTAGGAAAGTAAAGGCTCGAAAAGGTAATTGCTTAGTGATGATAAGAAAGGAGGTCTGGGTTTGCCAGCCAGCAGTTATATATGGGCTTCATATTTAATTTGGCTTAGCCCCAGCACAGGCAATTCCCTCTATTCATAAAACATGGTCTTTAAACTTAAACTGTAATTCATTGATAGTGGTCGAGGTCAAGTTGTTCCCTCGCTTCTCTTAACACCCTTCCTTCATTTATCGTTTGCTATTATTGCCTAGTTAAGGCTCGGTCGATAACCAAACAAGTCATCATTGTATATAACAAGACGATTGCTATCGAAAAGTTATGTTTCTCTACCGAATTTTCAAACTCTAGCGGATCTCGAAAGTACGCTCAGTGTACTTACCAAAGATCAACCCATCCATTGCTTCCCCATTCATAATCCCATCCACATATATCTCGCCAATCAGTCTCCAATAGCCGCCCATATCCCGCATTACGACAGGAAAGTCACAACCTAGAAGCACAACGATTTTATCACTTTCTTCCGCTGACATGGGTGCAAGACCAGCGAGTTTGGTCTTAGAGATGACAAGCCGCTTGGCATGCATTCGGAGAGCAGCCGAAGAAACCATAGCATACTGGCGTGTTTCGAGCACCTCGACAGTAATATTGTCATCTCGGCTTTGTAATGGTATAGGAACACCATCTTTAACAAGTCCGGGAAGAAGTCTCTGTATGAGACCAAAAAAGAGAGTTAGACGATGCGACAGATCTTCTTCAAACTCAGTATATTTGGGAGCCCAAGATCCACCACAAAAGGTCCGCTGGAAGATTCCAAGCTCCTCGTGGCCTACACTATTCACAAACACTTCCCACCAATTATGAAATGCTTTCAACGTGGGTGTAACCTCACTTTCGGGGCCATCAACATAGAGGGGTTGTGCTAAGCTAGTGATTGTATCAACTACAAAGCCCTTAGCGATGAGCACTTCGCCAGCCTCTGAGAAAGACACCTTTGAAGATTGAGACCGCGACGCCGTGAAACGCGGCTGTCGAATATGCAGATCTACCACTCGGTGAATAGGATACAGATTTCTTCGTTCCCAGTCAGGGACCCACGAAGGCAAATTGAAGCGATTGTCGTCGTTTTGCTGAAGGCAAATCACGTCAAGTTTTTGTGTATTAGAGATGATGTGGCAAGCCGTGTGTATGTATGTGGCTCTTGGTGAGCGTTCATAGTCAATTTTTCCGAAAGATGCTCGATCGGCTGAAATTCCGACAAGACCGTACACTTTATCGACGGGGTCGCTGGAGCCCTTGCTCATATGCGAGAGCAATAAATCCAACAGAGAGGGCGCTTTTGCTTCGGAGAACGGTAAATCCCAAGCCGTTGTCAACTTCAGGTTCTTCGGGCCACCAGTCATCAAGTTGAACAATGCAGCAGGCTTATTGTAATAGATAGTATCTCGAAGTGTATCTCTGGCCCTTTCTATATTATCGATAATATCGATTAGGTCTGACCAAGGCATAGACTCAGAACCGCAGTAGACTTTAGCCTTTTTAGCGCAAGCAATTTCTTGCACAACCCAGATACGCCAGAAATATTCTCTGCGGAAGAGTGCTATCAATGCGGCGAAGTCCTTCTCTCGAGATGGCACAATGTGCTTCGTTATTGCGGTAATGTCTCCCTGGCAGCTTTGCAAGTCCTTCATGAGGAGCCACGCGAGAGGGCTTTTGACATCTTCGGGACCAAGCCAGACTGACACTTCTGCTGCGTTTTGATAGATCAACCTCATGCCCTGTACCTGCTCGCCCCGTTCTTGAGGGTCCTCTTGGTTGATACAGATTGCGTCTACCCAGATCAACAGAGACCTGTCATCGTTGTGGCGAAGTGTGCGAAGGGCTGTTTCTAGCGTTGGGGTAACGGGCCAGGTTATTAGTGCTTCTCCAACCTCTAGATAGATCTGTCCCTTGCCCAGTTCGCTTTGAGATCCCCTGCAGTACGACAGAGCGTGGTAAATATGGGGAGGTCGGTTTCGTGAGACGATCCTGAGGCGGCCAACCACTTCTCCGTACTCAGTAGACCCGGGTTTGATCTCTGCCAACCTTATCTCATCTTCCCCCAATATTTTATTGTACGGATTAAGTCCAACAGTCGGGCTGTACTCATTCAGGTGACGCAGCTTTGGCTCATCAGCCTCTTCTGATACAAGCGGCGGCATGATGGCAAGGTGGATTGCTTCCAGTTGACAACTGGATCTGAAGTACGAGACAGAGTCATAGAGGCGAGAATTCCTGCTCGAAGTTGGATCCTGCGATAATGAACGACCTGACCTTATAGTCGTTCCGACACGATTGAAGAATAGTTAGCTAAGAGCTGTTGTGTGCCTGACTTAGTGCTTACCTACATATATCATATATGCAAACCCGATTACTCTACCCCGCATCATCCCACCACGGCACATTTGCAAACATCTTCAACTTTCAGTTTGTAGCTATCACAATGCTTTACTCCAAAATCCATGCTTGGCAAGTCGGCATCTAAATTCATCTTGGTTCCTCGGATATTCAAACGACTAATGCGGTAATGCCACACGCCTGGAGAGCATATATAGAATCTTTACGTTTCTATGTTACACCGCGAAATATTACCCTTCAGAAGCTCCACCTCATCATATTCATCATCCTTCAACAGCCTGGACTGTCCTTTCTGCAAGCTGCGTTGCAGATGGCACCAACGATTATTTTGATTCGGCATGCGGAAGCACTACACAGTATGTTCTCAGGAATCACTTTCGCAATCTGTAAATAACCACCATCAATAGACATCTCAAATAGGTTTCCCTGCCCTCCTTTCAAGTAACAGAAACTAACGATCACCAAGAGACTTTACCCTCCAGGATCCGCCACTCACTGAGTTCGGGATCAAAACGCAATGTGCTACTCTTGCAGCTGCACTTCAAGAACATCCGCTCGCCAATGAAATAAGTCTCATTATTGTCTCTCCCTTGCGCCGCACTCTGCAAACAGCCGAAGCATCACTTGGATGAGCGATGGCGCGTGGAGTCTCTACCATGGTACGCGCAGAGTGGCAAGAAAACACCATCAACGACATCGACATCGGTCGACCACTCTCTATCCTCGTCAAAGAATTTCCCAACTTTGACTTCAGCACTGTTGACCCGGTGTTTCCGGCAAAGAAGGGACTGTATGAGTTCTCGCAAGAGGCCTTGACGGAACGGGGGAGGGTGGCCAGGAAATGGTTAAAGGAGCGGAAAGAGAAGGTCGTTGCTGTGGTTAGTCATGATGGATATATGAGGGTTGGTATCTGTCAGAAGAAATTCGGCAATGCCGACTATAGGATCTTTGAATTCGAGGAGGAGAGCGAGGGACGCGATGGTTTGGGCTTGGTGGAGTGGGAGAAGTCGGAGAGGAATGGAGGGGGGTTGGGGACTTCTCCAAAGGGCACTTTTGGGTGGTTACCTAATGATTTTAAGTACATGCCAAAGAAGCCATCCGCTCTAGCTGCGGATGTGAGCTAGGCTTTCTCAATGGCAAGTTGCCCCTGATGTAGGAATTCCAACTATCATGAGCTACACTGATCCAATCTGGCAGCATAGCTTTGTGACACCATAAGGCGGATATCTTTACGAATTACTGCGAACCTAGAACATGTTGCTGATGAATGTATGTCTAGATAAGGGCTCTAGGGCACTACTAATTGCAATAGAAGACACCATGTTGAAGCTTAGGTTAGATTAGTGCAGCAACTACTGTGTTTAAAGATATTAATAGACTTAATGATGTTACTATCAAGTCTAGTCAGTACTAACATCGACCGAGCCTATCTCATGCGCTTATAAGACACTGCAAATTAACAGGAAACGGCAAAAAAGAAACATCCAAGTACCAAAGAGAATACTTTCTAACTTTTCAGCATTTCTTCAACAAAGTATCAAACACAGACGCGCTAAAATATGTAATTCATTCAAAGCTCACCCTCTCCACATCTCCCATTCAACCTATCTCAGGACCCCACTTCTTTCACACATATTAGACAAGCATCTATCCTAACAAAAGTAGAGTACGAGCATTTAGTCCCCAAGTAGCTCAACTGATTCATTTCAAGATAGTAGCTTATCCCAAAGCTTGGCATTACTCACACCTACATCCCAAGATCCAATGCAAACAAACTCCCTCTCTTCCGTAATTCCCACCCCACCCTTCCGTGTACATAGTTCCACTGAAGTTCCAAAACCTAGCAAACATATCTCAAGTCACCAGCCCATCACCTAGTCATGAAGTACAATCACGTGTGACAACGTACAGATCACTCTAATACCATGCCACGCATTGTCAAACCTTCGCAATCTCATGCCAACACTTACCAGCACCACGCTTCTTAGCAAATAAACAAACAAACAAGCTTCGTACATATCTCAGCACAATCCAGACTCCCCAGTCCTAAAAGAACGCCCAGACCATTTTAAAATTGGCACTAAAAGTTCACACAATAGGCGATTGTTCCAATTTTACTAATCCATCAACCCTGTCCGTAGTGTATGTGTGAATCAACCTTGAAGTCACCGACCGGATGAAGCGAGGTACTGTACGAAAGTACAATACCGGATTTTATCCATGGTTATACACTATACTATACTTGGATTGGTATGATGCGCATTGGCACTGCGTGTACTACTGTACGTACCTGAGTAGGTAGGTATGTATGTAAGCCGCTTACTCGCGTAAATTAATTTGTTACGTAGTACTAAGTAGTACTACGTATGGAGAATTGTGTGTATGTATGTATGTCCGAGTATGCAAGAAAGTACATGATGCACGTAGATCATGGAGTGGGTGATGATCCTGGATGATCGACGTCAGAGGCTAAAGTGAAGTACTGTTGGAGCCTGGATAAAATCAAAAGTCATCAGACTGATCGATTCCGATTCCAGATGCGCTCATGAATTGATTGAGTCCCGGCTGTTTTTCTCCCTTCAGGCTGAGATGTTGGTAGGTATGGTTTTCCAATTTCACTCTTTCGTCTGAAGCAAGTAGATGAAGTAGCTGTTCGAACAAAACAATAAGGGGTATAAATTTTTCTATCTACATCGTCATAGAGGTATAAAATAGTCATCAAGTCATTATTCCAAGCCGTGGCATCCAATCTAAGCCCGTACCCGTATTCCATTCCATTGCATATGCAAAATGCAATTCTAAGCTCAAAATAGCCTCAACAAACACGCTTGCTCGCTCGCTCGCTCCGGAACCAAATTACAACATTATATTTCGTCCTTTTGAAGCGAGTGTAATTTTCTGTTGTTTACCCAAACCAAAAAACATTAACTTTTACGGGTGACATATAATTATGAAACCAAGGCTGCTCCGACAATGGCGTCCAAGGCGGAACTCTGCGTCTGCACATCGGCCGTCGAGTATGGACCGCTCCATACGAGTCCAAGATTAAAATTACTGAAGTCGTTGGCCCAGAGGACATTGGCGTTTGTTTGTAGGAAGGTTTGGTAGAGTGTTGCTGTTTCGGCTGGGAGGACGGTAGCTCGCTTGTAGAGGAAAGCCACACCGCGGGCGAAGATGCCCTTGAATTGGTTCTCGTCGCCGTCACAGCCTGTTGCCTCACAAGGTTCATGAAGAATCCCATTTGCATCGGTGAGGGCTGCAATCGCTGCCGTGGCGACATTATTGGCGAGTTCGGTGTAAATGGCGTCCCCAGTAGCCCAGGTCATTTCAGCGAGACCGGAGAGCAGAATTCCTTGATTGTAAGTGAAGACGAGGTTCCCGTCATTTTTGCAGGTGGAGAGTAGAATGCCGTTGTTGATTGTGTTGCCGCTGTTGATCAGGCCGGTACCCATGAACCACGTGTATGCCTTGATGGCTTCATCCAGATAATAACGGGAGGAGGGGGTTTCAGGCTTGCGGTTTGCGAGCTTAGCGGCCGTGGTCATGTAGAGTTCGTTTTCTACGGCGCCGACTCCACTGTGTGCTTTGTCCCACCTGTTGAGTGTTAGTACGGCGTTTGGTGAATTGGTGTTCAGACTTACCAGAGTCCACCGCATGGTGAAGTTCCCCAGGCTGCCTTAGCGTCTTCGAAGATACTGGAGGCTTGGTCAAGATATTTTGCATCGCCAGTGACATCGTAAACTTGAATCCAAGCCAACGCCCACCACAGCTCATCATCGTAAAATCCATTCAAAAAGTTCGTGTATCCCAGTGCTGAAGGTGCCTTTGCTAATGTATTCGGGAAGACGGTGGAGGTAATGCCTTCTACTGCTGTCGGGAAGTACTCCTGCAAGTCCGCCAGCATCGTCACAACATTGGCGCTGTTCCACCAGGTTCCTCCCCATATTCCAGTCCCTGAGTCATAATACGTTTGGAGTTGGTTGATGGCTGAAGTTGCGCAATTGACATAGTCTTGCGCCGACCTCTTCCCTATTGAGGATCGGGGTTGTGATTGAGGGAGAGCATATCCAAGGCTGGAAGCCAGGATAGCTACAAGTATTAGTGGTGTAGATGATAGCATATTGACTCTCTATTTCACGTGTAGGAGGGAGCGCCAATAAAAGTTATCAAATAAAGAATGTACAGGATGTAGATGAAACTCTTCTTGATCCAAAAAGGCGACGGGATGAGCAGCGCAGGACTTTATAAGAGAGAATGTTGACCTGCCTCCTGCCCAGCAACTACCAGGGACTGAAGGCTGGAGGTCGTTGCGGTAAGGGCCCATGACCCTTCTCAACCTCCCGTCATCTGCTCAGCATCATGATTGATATCAAGTACTACCAATCTACCATATCCGTCAGGGACCTGGTTGTCTGGGCACTGCTGGCACTGCTGGCACTGACTCTGCTGCCAGGATTCCCTGCGTTCTGAAACCACACCCTTAACGCTCCTCATAATACAGCGTCTCCGTTTACTTGAGCACTGGCTGGACAGCAGCACCCAGAAGTTGAATAAGCATAAACGTGAATCGCAGCATTTGGCAATTAGTGGGGGCGCAGAGTCGTGCCTCTAGACCATCCTAGTTTCACGTGAAATGAAGGAAAGTCCTGCAAACACAGGACCACAGAAGCAGAGAAGCGCAGAACCACTTTACGGTAGTAGATGTTGCTATTTCAGAACTTGGACGCGACTCCCACGGCCCTGGAAGCGCGATGTGCCCGCTGTCAAGATTACCACCCAGGGCGCGGTCTGCCTTGCGGTCTGCGCTCATCATGCCGTCCGTCGCTTGACAGTTCATCTCATGCACCTCAGGCCGATCCTGGCACGCCAGCAGGGCTACAATGCCGGCAACGCTGTGTTTCAACCAACCCCCTCTGGGCTCCTGGTGTTCCATTTCGGAGACTCTCCACTGGGAGGAGAAAGAAATTCAAGGACGGGGTTTCCAGCGTCGAGGGAAAATCATCGCGGCGCGTGTCGCCCAGCCCCTGGCCCATAGATGGTGATCTTCTGGAGATCCGATTGACCATAAGGGAACCGTAACCCAACCAACTAATTTCTGCGCAATTAGGATGGTCTTAAAGCCTTAAAGCACCCCCCTCGTCATTGATCTTATCGGCTGAGCACTTTCTTCTCGGTATGATTCAGTCATAGGATGCGCAGAATCTTGCTTGTTGGAGAATGAGGAAGACGAAGTCGTCGGGAGGCGATGGTGATGCCCCTGACAAGAGTGCTGACTGCTGCTGGCAGTGTTCCTGACGTGAGCGATAGAGCAACACAGCGACAGCTTGGTGGTGAGAGCTAAGTCTTCGTGCCTCGCCAGCCCTTTTCTGACAAGAGAATTTCCTTCGTTCAAGATGACTATGTTACACAGCCCCGAGGCGTGAGGATCGTGCATCACTGCTAGTTGATCTTGGGGTTGACGTGAAAAATGTCGAGCTGGCAAAACTTGGAAGTTGACAGCGGGATGTGATGCCGAGCAGCGAAATTTGGGAGGTCAGTTTGGTCACGTGTCGTACATGCAGCACCCGCACCTTGCAAACGACAACCACAGACAGTTCATTACCACATCCTCCTCCTAAATCCCCTGCACAGACTCGTCAAAGCTGCTCTTGAAGTCATCACTGCCAATTGAACGCCCTGCAAGACAAACAAAGGAAATAACTAATACAGGGTCACAATGGGATCAACAAAGACAACCGGCCTCACGCTGGCAATAGTGGGATGCGGTGAGTATCACAGTCGTAATTAGATGCGGAATTGAAGAGCTAACTCTGCTATAGGTATCATGTGCTCGTCAATTCTTGAGGGTGTTCTCGCAAGGACAGTCAAGGCTGAGCAAGCAGGCGAGGAGCCGTTGATCTCAAACTTCATTGGCACAGTGCAAAGTGACGCATCAGTGGAGAGACTCAAGAAACGTTTCCCGGAGCGGCTAAGGGTTGTTCAAGGAGACAATCTAAAAGCAATGCAGGAAGCTGACATTGTCATACTTGGCTGCAAGCCATATATGGCTGAAAAGGTGCTTGGTCTCGAAGGGGTCGCGGAAGCACTACAGGGAAAGCTGCTCATCAGCGTCCTTGTTGGAACGACGCCCGATAAGCTTGACCACTGTATTTACAACACCCTCGGTGTAGATTGGAAGAAGAATATACGCTGTCGAAGCGAGCCAAAGCCCTTCACGTACATCAGGAGAGCTATACCAAACCTAGCAGCTGAGTACGGCGAGTCAGCCACAGTGGTTCAAAGTACAGGCAGCATCGCGGAGACAAGTTCACCAGACCACGAACCAATGCCAGCACACTACCAAGCAGCATTCGACTTCATCTTCACCTCAATCGGCACAATGCACCCCGTAGCACCCGACCTCTTCGACATCGCCGGTATGCTCTCAGGACCCGGTGCAGTCTACCTGACCGTAGCACTAGACGGCATGCTCGACGGTGGAGTGCAACAAGGACTCAAGCGCAACGATGGGAAGAAGATCCTAGCTCAGTCTCTGAAAGGATTGGCTGCCATCTTGGAAGGGGGCATGCATCCAGCTGTCTTGCGCGAGAGTGCTAGTAGTCCCCGGGGTGTTACTATTGAGGGGTTGTTGACGTTGGAGGAGGAGAGGGTCAGACATGCGTACTCTAAGGCGACTATTCGGGCTACGGAGAGGAGTTTGAATATGTGAGAGACGTACAGGGAACATGGAGAGAATGGATACATTAGATATACTACACTTCATTGGTAGATGGCGTTGCGTTGCAGTTAGAGCTGATACGCAGCATGCATTGCATGACAAGCAAACGATAGAAAGTACAAACCCAGAGATGGAACTTTCACACGTAAGCAACATGCCGGGGAGTCTTCCCCAGATTGAGTTTCCTAAAAGTTACCCTTTTATAATTTGACGGGCATCTGAAAGGCCCAAGACTACCAAATGTAGCTGAATGCCCAATGTTGGATACTTCACATCCTCTGACAACATCCACCACCTGGACCCAGCATTAACACTGCCATTGACAAAAAGGCCCTGCGTAGCCGGACATAGCAATTCATCTCATCGAAAACGGACCGTCTCTACCATTATTTTGACAATACCCGTAGTGTACATAAATCCCAATAATATACAACACTGCCTCCAAAAAACCAACAACCACAAAAGCAATACGCGACCAAGTACCTCGTGCCTACCAGCAGGATTGTCGATCCACCAAAACCTGCAGCTCGCTAACGTGGCTACATACGATCTGGTGACACTCCCTCCTCCCTCGGCACATCCCAGTCAACCCCAGAACCCCAGCTTCTGCTTCTGCGTCCTTCATGCCATGCAGTGCGACACACCAGTGCTAGAAATCTCGGCCTGAAATGATACCTTGCAGAAGTCATGTACAGTATGACGTTTTGAGTAATGAGGTTGTGGTGTGCTGTGGGAGAATAGAGAGATATGACGTCGAATAATGAGCCACGCGCACTGGCGCACACGACCCGACGACTCAACGACTCGAGGAGGAGGAAGGGCTGAAGGGTGGTTTAAGGTTAACAGGTGGCTGAGATGGGATGTAACGGCTTTTTGCGGGTAGTAGTGGGATGGTCATTGGAGGTCGGTTAACTTGACTCGAGCTGAGTGTTAACGGGCCGATGCTTGGTTTGAATCATTTGATGCTTTTGATTCTTGATGCTTGATGTTTTGCGAGGAGTGGTTCAGAGGTAATGCAACCTAGGTGGAAATGCAGTGAAACGGTAAGGTTGCTTATGTTACCGAGGCAATCTGCTGCGGTGTTACTTCTCTTCACGTGGACGTGGTGTATGCTGAACGGTGAATGCTCAATGGTTGAGTGGAAGAAAAAGTCGATCTCTTGACATTGGTACAGTAGATCTCGGGCAGCGCCGAGCCTTCGAACCTGGATGCTTGTTCGCGGTACTTACTCCGCACCTTTTGTACACAGTATTCAGAACAAGACAAGAAAAAAAGAATCTGCTCAAAGGATGGCAAAAATGAATGGGAGATTGTGACTAATGCCAAGGTATCTCTCACTGTTGTATTCTCCTTGAACGGTGTGACGGTGTTCAGCCTTAGTTGATCACAGATTGGACAGCACAGCTTTGCACCTTAATCTTGTCTGTTTGTACTGGTGACTCTGTGAGTAACGATAGCAAAGTGCTAGCTCACCGGTTGTCAATAATGGGAGGATTGGACCGTGTATATGAGTAATGCAAATTCGGCAGCAGAACGGTTTTAAGTCAGACTAGTCAGTCAACTGACAAGCGACTTCTTACAAGTACAAGTTAAGCATCTTAGTCTCGTGCAGGACTGTTGGGACCTTGATGCTTGCTTATTAATCGGGAAACGATGAAAAAGAATCCTGGTGACTTTGGGGCACGAAAGGAAGTACTAAAAGGTGGAGAAGCCTCGGCGGACTGAGTAACGATGAATCAATTTTATGGTCCCTAGGAGTCACTTGAGCAGTTTAAGCACTCTCTGTCAAGAGGAGGCAGAGATTACGTTTCGGCAGAAGCTGGCTAACTTTCGATCTACATGGGGAATTATTCTTACTCTGCCTGCGACGAGATATGCAAGCGTCAGAGCAAATTTGTGGTTCTTTCTGTAACACCGTACATAGGTTTTCAACTTTCGTGAATATTGGGAAAATAAGAAAGCTGATAGGAATTTTAAGAATTACTATACTAATATTAACCTTAGTAATAGCAAGGAGACAAATTTCTTAGGAGCAGGAGAACCGAAGTGAATGCCCCTGAGTTATCTATGATAGGGTTTAATTTCTTAGAATCAGTGAATGAATAAGTTAATAATAGCAATCTGACTTTACTAAAAAGAGCAGGACGGGATTGAAGTGAATACTTCTAGATGATATCAGGTAATACTGGATCTCATGCCAAGAGTCTACTATCTTTAAGCGACGCAATGTAGAGTCGCTTATAACTTATCTACGTACTTCGATACAACTATTAGATAAATTAATCCTTACTCTCACTGCTATTAATACCAAGGTTTGAGTACTACACAGCAGTTAGATAGCAGGAATAGTAGAGAACTCATTCTTTCTCATCCAGGTACAGACGACAGACAGGCGAGAGGGTGAGTAGGCGTATGTCCAAATATGCGAACCATAAAAAGAGAAGCTGTGCCCTTTACTGTAACTTCTTAATTAGGACCTAAAATACCTTACCACTGTCCATGATTTGAATCATTTAAAGGTTGTTGGGAATTAATTGTGTCTGGTCTAAATTGTATGCAATGCAATAGACTGTGAATCTATGTCCTTCATTACATGTAGAATATGGACCTCCTCCTCCTGTTCCTTTTTTGTTGAGGTCAGGAAGAAGCTAACGAAACCCAGTGCTCTACTTCTAGCAGGGATTAATGCATACCTACTTTCTTTCTACTCGAAGATGCGGCAATGGAAAGGTTGAGACGACTTCCTTCGTCAAGCGCACGTTAGAAACTTGAGATTTAAATTCTTTATTTGGTTCTTTTTCTGAATTTGTTTATGGGTTTAAGATACTATAGGAGTGAGAACATATTCCTGATGGGTGATGACGCTAACTTAGCGACATAAAAGTCATTAGGGTTACTCAACTGCCGAGTTATTGCACCAGTTGGCGACTAAGCACTTATCTTGAATCCAGGACTTGCTGTAGTAAAAAGAGAGGATTGAAAGTCCTGCTACAAGCATCAATTCGGTTTCATCCTCTAAAGACCACCTCAACTAGACACCATCTATATTACTCCCGTTCATCCTTCGGCAACTCCTCAAACTCCACAACGATATTCAAACCCCTCCACTTTTCTCTCGGAATATCCTTAAACATCACCTCAGCAACAACGCCCACACCCCATGGCCCAAAAGTAACTTCATCGGTCTCCTCCAACCCTAAACTCTTAGCCAATGCTCTCATTGCCACATTCGACTTCATAGTCCCCGCCTGAATAATATCAACTTCAAGCTCACAACTCATTCGCAGCAAGACTTGCATGAACGATTTCCCAATTTTCTTTCCGCGTCCGGCGGCTGTTAAAATGATGCCTATATTTGCAACGCTAGGCTTGATGTCCGGTTCTGTGATCTGCAAGGCGTTGCCGAAACCTATGAATTCTCCATTGAGTGAGACGAGGGCTTCGAGGCTGTGATGGAGTGTTGGGGCTTCGGCGAAGCGTTTCAGCATTCTTAATTCTGGGCTTGGTATTGTTGTTCTTTCTGCCTTGGGTTGCGGTTGTGCTTCGGGTTCTGTCTCGGGAACTGAGGTAGAGGTGGTTGTAGGAATGGTTGTTGTAGTTGTGGGAGGAGTGGGCAAGTCTTGCTTAGGCATTTTAATGATGTTGACGTTGGAGGGATCATTAAGTATTGAGAGGTAGTCAGCGGTTCTGGCGGGGGTTATACGGTGGAATTTGAGGGTTGGTGAGGGGTGAGAGGGGACGGTTATGGTCCAGTCATGGGTAAAGAAGCGGGGGTCTGATGAAGTTGAAGCCATGGCTTCTGAGTTGGGTGTGATGGATGAAGACTGATGGCCAGAGGCAGTACTTATGATTGAGAATGAGAGTGGGATAGATAAGAAGTAAAATTTAGACAACTACTCAGTAGGTAGGTAGACGGAGAATTATATTCAAGATAACATGAGATGTGGAAGAAATAAAGTTCGAATCTCGAAATGGATATTAGGAAATGTGATGGACATAAATTTCAAGGAATGAGGGATAGATGAATAAGGTGGGTGGTATTCGCAAGCTCCTCAATGCTCACAAAGATACATGCCTACTTTGAGCTGAGAGTCATAAGCAAACGCGTTGCCTGGTACGACGACAGCTCGTCATCAACACCTTTCCTTTCAAGTAGAAGCTATTCAGAGACCGGCCCAGATTGATGCCTGCTCAGAGTTTGTGATGCAGAAATGTGGAAGCCTGAAGAGATGAGGATGAGGATGAGGTGGAAATTGGCGGTGAATCACGTGTGGCAGAACTCTGCACCTTTCCTGAGCTGCTGCTGTCAGCAATATCCCACCTCACTGGTGCACTAGGAGTCATAACCCTCGATCTTCCTACATGCTTCTCATTTGCAAACACACGCGGCTCCTACGAAGCTGTCGGTCCATATATCCAATTTTTCAAATCCAACACAAACCATTCTCCAGATCCTTCGCAATGGCGGCCAACAGCCCACCAGATGCCCCTCCAAAAGCAACCACCAAACAAAGATACATAGATGTAAGCAGCTTCCCAATCCTCCCGTTTGCTTTGCGTTGCGAAGAATCTGCAGCTAACTCCTGTCGTCACAGTAGATAGGCATCAACCTCACCGATCCAATCTACACGGGCCTCTACCACGGCACGCAGCGACATCCCGATGATCTCACAGGCGTCCTCCAAAGAGCGCGCGAAGCAGGCTGCCAGAAGCTGATAGTAACTGGATCCGACCTGTCAGAATCCGCAAAAGCAGTCGAGTTATCCAAAGCTCATCGTACATTGCCCCCTCTCTTCACACACAACTCCAATGCCCATGTCCCCAAACTGACAATGCTAAACAGCCGGCTTCATCTACAACACAATCGGCGTACACCCATGCTGTTGCCTCCAATTCACTAAATACCCAGCCGGCGCTGACGATATGCTGCAGAAACTAAAGGAAATGACGGTACAAGCGAAGGATTCCGGTTACTGTGTGGCATTTGGAGAAATCGGACTAGACTACGATCGACTTACACTGTGTCCCAAGGAAGAACAAGTCGAATTCTTCGCCAAACAACTCGACATAGCCATTTCGTTAGACCTCCCACTATTCCTACATTCTCGTGCCGCACACGAGGATTTCGTGTCTCTGCTGAAGCAGAGATTAGACCAGCTGCCAAAGCGAGGTGTGGTTCACAGCTTCACAGGCACAATTGAAGAAATGGAAGAGCTAGTCTCCCTCGGTTTCGACATAGGCGTAAATGGGTGCTCGCTCAAGACGGTGGAAAACTGCGATGTAGTGAAGAAGATTCCGTTGAACAGACTCCAGCTAGAGACAGATGGGCCCTGGTGCGAAATGAGAGCCAGCCATGCAGGAATGCAGTTTCTCAAGGCTCCGTACCCGGTCTTTGAGGAAGTACTAGGCGAGACGACTTGGAAGAGTGTGAAGAAGGAGAAGTGGGTTGAGGGGGCTATGGTGAAGGGTAGGAATGAGCCGTGTACTATTGGGCGCGTTACGTGGGCTGTGGCGGGCATTAGGGGTGTCGATGTGGGTGTTGTGAGTGAGGCTGCCTGGGAGAATACTATCAAGATGTTTGGGTTGGGTGAGAGGTAAGACATGTAAAGCTTGAAGATCGGTGTATAAACAATGTCTTACTTTAGAGCTGTGACGAAATAATCCTTTCACTAGCTAACAAAGATACCTAGACAACGAGCAGCACAAGAAATAGATACTATATAGATAGATAACCAACATACAAGGTACAATAAAATCAAATCAAATCCAATCAAATCACAAGTACCATCTATATCTACTTTACTAAATAAAAACCACCCAAGTAGGTAGGTACCAAGTATAATAATTCCAACCTAGAAACCCCAGGACAATGCTCTCATACACTATACTTCCTCTATATTAACATTCACCAAGTAGTACTAGAGTCTTAAGTATCCAACTAGTTAATCCGTTTTAAAATACCTTCTATAGTATTACCTAGTTGGTGTGATACTGTACCTGGGTAGGTAAAAGTTGTAGAGTTTTAACAAGATAGCTGGTATAGGTAGGTTTGTATAGGTTCTATATAGCTGGTACTTATTATAAGTACTTATTACAAGTATTTAAAGGAAGGTTATAGAGGAGTTAAGGTGGTACTATGTTAGTGTTATAGCTTAAAGTAGTTTTAATCTCTGTCTAATAACCTAGTAACATACTAAAGTTATGTTTACTAGTTTTAAATCACTAATTTAATCGCTAATCAAAGGTGGAACGTTTAGGAAGATAGACAATAGGAGCGTGATAGAACGAATTGGGTATATTTAGGTAACTACAAAGTAAAGCCTTGTAAAGGCAAGGCAGGTCCTATACTCATAACCTCATAACATCATTATCTTCCCCCCCCTTACCCCCAACTTCACCAATCACCACCGCTCAATCTATCATGCATACCGAGCAGCATCACCCTTCTCCGGCGCATACATCTCCTGCTGCTCTTTCGTCGGATGAGAGCCCTTCTCAACCTCCATGTCTCCCGGAGGAGGCACTTGATCAACCTCGCTAAGCACATGCTGATTGACATCCTTTCTACCCTCAGCCTCCTTCACCACCTCCATCAGCAACCGCGTACTCTGTGGTAGAGCCTTCAATTTACCCGACAGAATCTCGGAAGCTGGTAATCTCTCCCCGTAAAAGCGTGCATTCTCATCGTTTCTTTCAATGACGATCGAACCGTCGATTTGGACACCCGCGTAGAGACCGCGTGATTTCATGTATGTCCAAACTGGCTTGCGCTTTTTGTCCCCCACCAGATCGAACTCGCCGATTCCACCAACCCCTACTGGTCCGGCTGCAACAGAGAGTTCTCCGCCTAGTGAGACGCGCACCTTCTTGAATGCGGCTAGTGCTTCGGGGGTGTTGATGACGAGAACACAGTCGTAAATGTCGATGCCGGCCATGAATCCTACGCCTGCCGTGTGGATGAGCAAGCCAGAAGGTGCAGACCAGCTTCCGTCTGGAAGACGGGCGATTAGCACGCCTGAACCGCCGGCACCAGAAACCCAGAGCCCAGTTCTCATCGTTGTGAAGATTGCTAGCGCAACAGCATTCTTGATAACCTTTTGGGGAATCTTGACGAGAACCTTAGGCTTTCCTTTGGGTCCATCTTGGGGTGCGGCGGGGTCGGTGGGACGTTCGGAGTAGAAACCGTCTTCTGTTTTGTTTGTTAGTGCTTGCTCCAGCAAGAAATGGAGGGCCAGGGTAGGACATGGAGACGTACTGCAGAAGGACTTCAAGATACGAGCACACTTGTCACTCTCTTTATCCAAACTCTGTGGCCAGAAAGCTTCCGAGCCAATCTTATTCGTGAACTTGTTGACTGGCACACCGAGTTTCTCGAAGCCGGACCATAGCTTATCGAAACCTGCCTTGCTGGTATTCCGAGTCTTATCCCACGCTGACAATTTTCCATGTGGAGCCGTTTGTGTTGTTGTTCCTGCTGCAGCACCGGTCGCAGCCCCAGTTGCTGCTGCTGTTGTTTGGCCCGCTGGTGGTGGTTGATATTGGTTCTGCTCGGGTGTCCATGATGTTGGCTGGTATGGTTGTTGCTGGTGAGGAGGGCCTCCTGGTGGAGGTGGTGGGTAGTAGGGTTGGGATTCTCCTGTTGCAGTTATGTTTTCGTGAAATGCACCGCCATTTGACGGTGGTGGTGGTGGTGGTGCGTAGTGTTGTTGACCTGAAGGAGAATCTGATGCTGTTGCAGTGTATCCAGGAGGCCCTCCTGGTGGAGGTGGATATTGATGCTGAGCATCCGTTGGTGGCGGTGGGTACTGGTGAGTATCACCAGGCTGCGACGCCGGGAATTGTCCCGTCTTCTCTGGGGGGTACTGATGAGTATCTGCTGATGGGGCTGCGTGCTGATGCTGAGCATCTGCTGGTGGAGGAGGTGGTGGATATTGATGAGTATCACCAGGCTGGGACGGGGGGAATTGTCCAGTTTTCTCTGGGGGATATTCGTTTGGAGCGGACATTGCAAACGTTCTTCAGCAGGACTGTACTTTGTAGATAGCGGGGTAATAGATTCTGGTGGGTGCTTGAGGTTTGTGATGAGCGTGTTGATGATGGATGCTCGGGACTCTGGCTGGTACGTTCGTCTTTATAGCTACAGCACTGTGCCTTTGTATGCAGGCACGTACTTCGTATTCAGGTGCTGCGGTGACCCAGATTACGCGGCGGAAAATAAACTTGGAGCTGTCCAGCTGCAGATGGAGGGGCAGTCAGGATGATGTCATTGCAGCTCGTGCGCTGATTGGACTGTTCGTGGGGCGACCGGCTCGCTTATTGGGGGGAAAGGGAGTGGGAGTAGGGAGGCTGTGGCTGTGGAATAGGGGCCTGTTGCTTTGTGAGGCGGTGTTTTTGTTGGGCGCTTTTGTACATGTGTTTTGTTTGATTACCTGGCTGCGGTAGTTATCTACCTACCTACCTATCTACCTTACCTTGCCTGGGTATGAAAATTTGCTGTAGACCAATGGCAATCTGCTTAGTTCTTGCGCGTACTTACGGGATACGATACATCCAAGCCATTCTTCTGTGCTTTGGCCTTGAAAGTAGAAAGCTGTATTTTGACTATCGGCCAGAGAAGCTCAAATGACTTTTGTGTTATTACGTGTGTATGATTCTGCCTTTTCTTGGGTTCCGCAAGTAGAAGAGGCACACCGCGTCACTGATTAGCGTGGAGGTTGAGCCCATGAGATCAACCATCAAATCATGACAGCCCCTAGGCTCATCAACTTTGCCGTGAACAGGTCACCGGGGCTCACGTTGAGTATGCAAGTACGTTGCCTTTGGGTCCGGTCTTCTTGGAAAGCAAACATTGTTACCTAGGTAGGGATATACCTAGGTCTGGAGCCTCGTATGACCATCACAAAGACGATTTCCAAGTCTCGAGTACGTGCTAACACCATTATAGGCCGCGTACTACAAACCGTTCCTCACTTTGCTACAGACAATGATCGCATAGTGCACGTCGATAGACTATGTGTATGCCATTGTAACCTGTAGCTTTGGCCGCAGATCAGGCGTCCAGAACCAATAGGGAGTCTATTGAACTACGTGGACACAGGTGATGTAACACCTCCATCACCCAATAAAGACATGCCTTTAGAAGTTGCACTGGCGCCGATTGTCCAGAAAATGTGAATATGTACTTGCCTATTTCCGAATCTCCCAGGCCATGTTCCAGAGTAGGTTCTCTTGTCCAAGTTTGGAGAGAATTGACATGAGAGAACCAACTAGTTCAACAAGACGAAAAACGGAAAGAAAACTGGATGTCCAGTTGAGAACAAGTTCGCAATACAGACAACATAGACTCTGGAGAGAAATAGGAATGGTGACTTTGCAGGTTGCTTTCAATAATGTTCACACACAGTATGTACCAGAAGCCAAACGACCCTGCAAAGCTCAGTTGCGAAGAGTAACTGATCAAAGGACCGACTGGACTTACTATAGGAGGCGGGAGACAAGCAGGCAGACAGGAAAATAAGAGCCACCGACAGTGGCAGGAAAGGGCTGTTTCAACAAGTACCAGTGCTTCCAACGATACCACCAGGACGGCGGCATAAGCAGCAGTTGCGCCTACGACATCCTTCGGCTCTGCAGACTCTATTACTTGTAACCATGCGAGGGCAATGGCCACCGCAAATGTAAAAGACGATGTGGTCGCAAGCCGAGTTGCCTTGTTGGGATGAAGTGTCATGATTAGAATGGGGATCAAGAGGGCGAAAGCACCAGAGAGGGCCATGATCAAGCGCTCATAAGATCTGCTCTGGGCATATACATGGAGAGGCTGGTCCCCCAAGAGCTCTCCCAGAAAGGGTCAATCGCTTCGATATTTGTTGGTGCGGTAACGTCCTGCTGGCTGGATGCCAACAGTCAAGAAGTTCTTGACAAGAACGTCAAACTGCCGTGATCCCATTGCCGACAGAAAACAAACAAATAATAAGCAAAGACCGAGGAGCAGATGCCGGGAGAACGTATCGCCCGGTATCGGCCAGGTCAGCTGTGCGGGACGACCCCTCCACGTGCCCTCCCCACGCAGCCCAGCTTTCCCTTTATTGCGCAAAGCACTTGGCCATTGAGTCGAAACAAACAACATACATCCTCAAGATGCCCGAAAAGCTTCGCCTCGCCGTCTCCCAATCCTACACTCTTTCAACCACATCTGCAACTCTCTCTGCACTCGAACGTACCGTCCAAGACGCCTCCAAGCAATCCATTGATCTCATCCTTTTCCCCGAAGCGTACCTCGGTGGATACCCGCGGACAGCAACCTTTGGAGCTGCCGTGGGCGCACGAGATCCAAACGGCCGCGAGCAATTCCTTCATTACTTCAAGGATGCCGTAGATCTGGGGGACACGCCGGAAGGAGCTGGAGACAAATGGGTCGACAGAAAGCTGGAGGCCCCGCGAGACGGCGTGAGAGGTGATGGGACCCGAGAGGAATTGGAGAGAATTGCGAGGGAGACGGGCGTCTTCGTGGTCACCGGGTTGGTGGAGAGATGTGGTGGCACATTGTATTGTGGTGTGGTGTATGTTTGCCCAAGGCTGGGTGTTGTAGGAAAGAGGAGGAAGGTCATGCCTGTGAGTCAATCGCAAGAATGCATCACTCTGGTAAGATGATCGCCAAGCTGATGATGCTTCTCCAAGACCGGCAGCGAACGTCTCATCTGGGGCCAAGGACAACCCTCTTCGCTACGCGCGATCACGACAACGATCCGAGGAGTGAAGCTCACACTTGCTGCTGCCATCTGCTGGGAGAACTATATGCCCATGCTTCGACAGTCGCTTTACTGTCAGAACGTCAATCTGTACCTAGCACCCACTGCCGACGCAAGAGATTCCTGGCTACCCTTGATGAGAACCGTGGCCTTGGAGGGACGTTGTGTTGTCCTCAGCTCTAACCAATGTATGACTAGAGCGAACCTCCCGGAATGGATTACCGGACAAAATAAAGACAAAAATGAGGAAGATGATATCCTTAATGGCACCTCCCACGCCCAAACATCAAGGAGAGGATCAACCATCACAGACGAAGGCCACGAAATCGCATTGCCAGGTCCAAAAGATTCATCGGAAATATCAGAGAATGGGAATGGCGACTTTGAATTGCCAAGAAGGCTTCGAAGGAAATCAACGGTCACGGAGGATGGTCACGAGATCGTTTTGCCATTGTCCAAACCCCAAACTAAAACCAAGACCCAGACAGCAAAGCCTGATACTTCCGATTATATATCTCGAGGCGGATCTTGCATCATTTCCCCACTTGGAGATGTGCTTGCCGGCCCTTTGTGGGAAGACGAGCACGGATTACTTTTCGTCGATGTCGATCTCGAAGATTGTGTTCGGGGACGACTCGACCTTGACGTTGGTGGGAGTTACTCAAGGTATGCTCAAATATCTATTCCTCGCCTGGGTATCCCTGAACTAACCTAAAAAGAAACGATGCGTTTAAGCTCACTGTCGAGGGCCTGGATATCAGTCCCCCTCCCTAGTTCCTTCTACCGTCTATTAACCGTCTACTCATATAACCATCTTTAAAATTAGTAGTCCTTTGCCAGCAAAGGCAAAAGTCCCAAAAATCTACTTCCATCTATCTCCCTTGCACTCTCTCTTTATATCTCTCTTTATATCTCTTTTGCATATATATTACACGTCCAGAGCCAGAGCATCTCCTATATCGGTGTCGTCACGATCGGAATATCGTTCACTCAAGTTATGTTCACTGAGATTATCGACGGAGTCTCCTAACAATGTTCTAAGACTCGACACTGGGGATGGACCGTCACTCTTTTGTGGATGTGCCATAATGTCATCGAGGTCAAGAGCAAGGAGGTTGCAATACCGGTCTAGATCTAAATCGTTTGGACCCTCTCCCCAAGGCTAATTATGTGTCAGAAATATAATGGACAGAGAGATATGGATACTTACATTCTCAATCTCCAATCCGACCTCGGTCAACGCAAACAGTGCGTATGCAGTCACCATCGTAACAGCAATGCTCCACCACTTCAACTCCCTCCAGAGCTGACTTGGAAGTGCAAAGACAAAAATCCAAACAATCCTTGAGATGGCGATGTTATAGCCCAGCGGAATCGGCGTTCGTAGCAAGCGCTCGCAAGCTGAGATGACAGCTGTAAAACCATCCATCTGCGCCAGAAGATGAGTGAGCACTTGGGTATCAATATGAGGATCTGTCTCGACTCGTAGGCGTTCTACAAACGCAGACAAGTATAGTGCGATTGTCAAGGGATGATTCGTTGCCGAATAGTTATACTATTATAGCACAACATCAGTATTCGTTCGGTATCATCCAAGCGGATGTGGGGCAAACAACATTCGGTAAGTATCCAACCAAGATTTTCAGGTCCCTACACTCGGTCCAGTCTCTTTCTCCTCTCAAATGATGCTTCAGTGCCACAGCGAGTGTGAGTACCGCTCTTATGGCAGCCTTCTTCTCCAGAGGAATCCTATCGGGGTCCTTCTGAAGGGGTACATGTAGCCACAGCGTTCGAGCAAAGTTGCGCGAGTGTGCGGAAAGTATATCCCATTGCGTTCGACCATCCCACCAGCGGTTGTAGGAAGATTGCATTCGAAATGTGATAGCCAGACCAACGACGAATCCAAAGATGGGGAATAGGATTGGAGAGTGCATAGAAAACTGGTTGTCCTTATAATGACTGCCTAAACAAATCAGGGCGGAAACGGCACCTGCGAGGAGAACCTGGAGGTCGACGGTTAGTTATCCTCTCCTCTTGCGAGGCTCAGGCCACCAACCTGTGGTAAGATGGAAAAGAAGGCACCGCCCTCCCATCTTAAGGAATATGGAATCCATCTCTCATTCAAACGCTTCTCCCTCTGGCCTGCATGCCACTCCTTCAGAGTATGCGGCGCGTGGTGATGTTGTGAAATCATCTTCGCGGATCTTGCAACTACTCTGCTCTTCGGTCCTCGCTCGGGTCTCGAGATGCCTTGCCTTTTAGCCTTTCCTACGATACACAGTCACATGCCACTCTCAAGAACAAACATAAGAAAGTCACAACAACCACATAGCATCCACAACAGCTGCTCGCGGCTCTCTGGATGCAGGATGCGCGCCTCTACATATGCATCTCTGAACAGTGGGGGAGGGCAAAGAATTGGCCCGTAATTGATATGCAAGCGTGCTGCCTCTGATGAAGGCTCGGGCAGGCTCGGAGTTTCCCTTATCCCTTGTGCAGCCAAAGGGCCAAATTCCCGCAAAAGGGGTCGAGCCTTGGCCTGAAACAGATCGGACGCCGAGACATGTCAGTGAAATTCGTCAACCAGAAAGTGCAAAGACTCCCGAGAGCACGAGAAGCCCCGAGTGCCCAAAAGCTTTTTCTCTCGGGGTGGCCTGACTTTCTTGCAAAGTCTCCTGTTTCGCAGGGCTCTAGGCGGACTTGGTGGCTCAAACGTGGCGGGTGGTGGGGTCTGTGATGTGCAACAGTGCAGCGCAGTCCAGGACCGACAGGACTGTACAGTACCGTGCTGGACTGCAGCAGCACTGGACGTGCTGTCCTGGCAGGCAGTACCGTGCTGTCCTTCGCCTACATACAGCAGCATATTCCCCGCGAGCAGGCCAAGACCTGGCGATGAACGCTGCATCGCGACTTCGGGCGCGTGGAACTGGATTTCGTGGGTGCCTCCGGGTTCAGCCCTGTATGTGTTTCCAAACAGGAGGCACCAAGGCACCAGGGCACCAGTGACCAGAGGCACCAGAGCCTTCTGTTCTGCTCTGCTGAGCCCTCCCTCCCCTGGTGCTCTGTGTGGGTGCTTCCGGGTTGACGACGACTCCATTCTTTAATTGCGCGCCGTCACCGTTTAGCCGTTGGTTCCTGTCGGTCTTCCTCCCGTCGCACTGCCGTCCTGTTGTACTTACGTACCTCTGTATGTTTCGTACATACCATACCTACTTTCCCATACGACCTTACATACCGACACTCCCTTCACAAGCCACATTTGCCATTCACTCTTCACCGAATATACAGCACCCCCCCCACCGCTGCAATCTACCAACGCACCCCGATTACGCCATCGGAGAACAAGAAGGAATTATTACTAGGCCCTCATCACACGACAAAAATCAAGCTGCGACGGACCCTCCCCACTCTCCCGCGAGCATCAAAAAAAAACAAATCCCTCAATCAGGACCACAACCAACCACAAAGATGCCCTTCAACTTCCAAGCCGCTGTGAAGAGGCAATACAGCGTGCTACCCGTCCCGCGCGACTTCATCCCCTCGACAAATACACCTAAGCCGCAGATCTTATGGGTGGGCTGTTCGGACAGCCTGATTAGCGAAACGGAGACATTGGACGTGCTGAGCGAGGAGCTTTTTGTGCATCGCAATCTGGGCAACATCTTGAGCAACCATGACTTGAGCTCGGAGAGTGCTATTGAGTGGGCCGTGGGTTTGTTGAAGGTTAGTCTTCTTTGCCTCCCATCTGCGGTTTTGCTGTCGTTTGTATGGCTTTGCGGTAATGGGCTTCGGGAGGAGTTATGCGGTGCGGTGTGAGGAGTCGGTGTGAGCCTCAAGGGCTTCATGCGTCTTTCTGTCACAACTCTTGTGGCAATGGCATTATAGCTATTGAAGTCGACGAGGCAGAATGCCGGGCCAAGAGAACACCAAGACGACCCCCTCCTGCACCGCGACCTGATGACTACCTACTCGGAGAAGAGAGAGTCAAACAAATCGCTAACTCATACTGCAACAAACAGGTAGATCACATAGTCGTCTGCGGCCACTACGACTGCGGATTAATCAAAGAGCCCGCCGACCCTCACGCGCTCCACGGCTGGTACAAAGACGTCTCCAAACTGCACACCCTCAACGACTCCTACTACGCCAACCTCTCCCCCTCAGAACGCGACCACCATTTCGAAGAGGTCTACGTCCTCGCCGAGGTTGAGTACCTGAAGAAGCAACCCGTCGTGCAGGCCGCCATCCGCGATCGCGGCCTCAAGGTGCACGCTTTCGTCTTCGAGCGCAAGGAGGCGAGGTGTAATCGTCTCATTGAAGGCGCGGTCACTGTGCAGGCCGGAAAAGATCTTGGTGCCAAGGAGGTTCTGAGTGAGAAGGTGGGGATGAATCAGGTTGAGAGGAGGGATGTGGTTGATATCTCTGTGAGGTAGTTGTTTTGGATTTGATTGGTTTGGTCGGTTGGTTGGTCTGGGTTGGTTCTTGGTTGGGCTCTTGGTTGGGTTGTTGGTTCTTAGAATTGTAATGGATGATTTTTCTTTTCGTCTCTGCTTGGGCTTGCTTGCTTGATTGCATTTTGGAGATGGATACATGCATGGAATGCGTCTGCGTTTACATCTGCGTTCGCGTCTGCGATTCGAGACTGGAGGTTGGAGATTTGAGAGTTAGTCGATACGGTACTAGCTGGCGTTGCTGGCCTCAAAGATAAGACTCAAGACTTGAGACGCTGTATTCAACAAGAGATCGAACCAACGCCAGAGCCTCTCGTGCTAAATTCGTTGATCTACAGTATGGAATCTTGATGTTGGCTGGCGGGCTGATTGCAGTTTGGGCGTTGTGCATTGTGCGTTGGGCCTTGGCCCTCGAGGATTGTATGCATGTGAGATTTCATGTTTGCCTACTGGCCCTGTAGCTATGCGGCTATGTGGTAGGTATGAATGGAATCTTGTTTGTCGGTTGTATCACCTTTACCTGCTGGAAGATTTGTTGTTCACGGTGTTTTTGGGGATTGGTTATTGGAGCTTGCGGTTCTACGGATCTCATGGCATTGGGGTTGGCAAGGAAGCGAGGTGAGGCGTGGAGGGGGTTCCGGAAGTTCTAGAGGTTTGACTTGGTTACTGTGTTTGTTAGTTAGGGTGAAGATGGTGGTGGTGGTGGGTGGTGTTGTGGTGCTGCGAGAGTCACAGTCCTGCTTTCTCATTACTCCTGCTGCACGGAATCGAATGTGGTGCGTGGTGCGTGATGGAGATGAAAGGAGAGAGTGGGAAGCAGCAAGGCTTGGTAAGGTAAGGCAAGTATGTGATTGGATTAGACTGAAGTGAAGCGGGTTAAAACATTAGATGTGGAGTTCAGGATGTTGGGAACTTGAGAGGGCTTAGAGAATCTGAAGATTCGAGTTACTTGGGGTTTGGTTCGTTGGGTGGTGTGGTGCTGTAATGGGGTGGTGCTGTTCGATGCTGTGCTGTTGGTTACGGGAGAGTAGGTCTGCTTTCTTGTATCGCTGCTGTAGCGTAGATGTTCACGGTGATGGAGATGGAAGGAAGGCAGGAGCGCAGGAAGGAAATGAGGTTAGTCAGGTAGGTATAGTACTTCGTAGGTATGTTTGTGGAAATAATAGAAGCTCTCTGTTACAGCTCCGTTCCTTTACAGTACATTCTACTCTGTACGGTTCATGACTTGGTTGCTTGGTTGGGTGTATAGTACGAGGAGAGTAGAGTTAGGACTGTTGGGGTCTTGCTTTGCTGGTACCTTTAGGCTTTTGTCTAGAGCTGAAAGTAGAAAGGAGAAAAATAAGTAGCGAGGACCTTCCCCGACCGCCAGGACGGTCTAGAAGTGATAGCTATCTAGATAATCGGTCCCTTATGCCGTTGATACAGTATATGGCATAACAGAGAAAAGCTTCAACATGTTTGCTAGGTATCAGTTGTTTCAACCGTCTGAACACGTACAATTAATCTTGGTACGCTTTCGTACGAGAGCATTGATTGTGAGTTCTCTCGCGGCGTTAATAACAGTACACTGTATCGTCCTGTTTAGTATTACAGAGTATAGAACGTGAGTTCTTTGTTCTCGACTTTAACCTATGAAACGAGTCTAGAACGTTACAGCAAGTAACTTAAACGAGTACGATGCAGGAGAGTATGTATAGTATCTCATCTCCAACAATAGAATACAGATACATGATACAGAATCTCAATCACCGTCTTAGTCCCAGAGAGAGAAATCCACAAGTACCGGAGGCGCTACGTACAGTTCTCAATACCGTGCGCTGCAATGCGAGTCTTAAGTAAGGTACCTACCTAGTAGGTAGATGATGCCTAGGAAGCAAAAGCATGTAGAAGTTAAGATAAGCTTCTTATGTAAACTATGGACCGGTACGAAGTACACAGGAAACAATACTGTGCAGTACATAAGCGTGGTAAGGTACAAGGAAGACAGGCGGCAGCGCTTTGTTACTGTATGCGAAGACTGCAATACTGCACGAGGTATATACTGAAGCGAGGGAGGGATTCACTACCGCGAAACCGGTACAGAACTAGCTGATGGAATTATATATCATCCTTGACTTCCGTACCGCAGCGTGATGCGCTTTGGCTCGGGAATGATGGTCCCGTTATGGATCAGTGTGTAGTTGAGGCATTTTTACGTGATGCTGTTGCTTATTGATGGTTTAGACATCTATCTGTCTTGCTGTATGTGAGTGGTAGGGAAGGTGGAAATCGAGGACTTGCCTTGCTCACCGGTAGTTCTTTGTAGTTCTCTAAGCTGCTGGAGATTGACCTCGTTCCCTATTATCGAGAGGCCGTTGTAGGTTAAGTGTGCTTAAAAGTGATAGACGCAGCTGGCTTATCCATCTACTTATTTGAATGAACGTCCAGTGTTTTACTACTGTAGAACTTGACGTGATTGTTAATCTGCTAATTTGAAACTGCAGTACTTTCCTCTAATTTCAATATATTCTCGAATATCACCCTGCTCTTCTTACTAACACGCTACTTCTTAGACTTATAGTAGACCTTTTCTAGATGCAGAGTTCATCGAAGCCCTCGCCTTAGTTAAGTTTTCTTTTTTTCTACACCAGCTAGGTAGTAGGTCTTCCTGCCAAAGATTGTTCGACTAGAGTTAGATGAAGGAAGAGATAGAAACAGGCACAAGAAAAGAACCTTCACAGGAAGAAGCATTTCGAGATTGCTACAAGCATCGTGGACGGCAATTTGAGTTTACAGATCATGACAAGTTCTAGTTTATAATGCGTTTCCGCGCAGATCTAGCGCCGGCGAAGAACACCTTAAGCGACGTGGTAAGATCGCGTCTTCCTCTATCTATGCTATGCGCGCTATGTTATATAGAGCATTGGGTGGAGACTTCGCTGCCTGCTAACATGCACATCACAGAGTCATAGCCCGGGCCTGTCTCATACACGATTATAAAAGGGGACCAGAGAAATTGCTTAAAATTCGAGATCCCTGCTGCTACTAACCGTGCTTCTACAGTGGTCTTTGTAAGAAAACCGGCATCAATAGAAATATCAAAAGACTTCGACTCATGACGAGATTAATGAAACTAAGGCTAGCGAGAACTCCGAGGTTTATTCAATTGACTAGAATGTCGCTCTAGGCTCAAAGCGACGAACGAGAAGGGGAGGAGGTCTAAGAAAGGCATTCGAGTCGCATTTATAGAGCTGCTGCTGTTAGCACAGGGAAGGAGGAAGGCTAAGAGGTAACAGACAGAGTGTTGTGTTTTAAAGTTTTATACGGAGCTAAGAAAACATACTACTACGAAGAGCTTCCTAGAAACTTCTTTGTAAACTGTCCTCAGACCTCGGGATGCTTCTCACGAATATGCTACCGATTTTATTTTGCATTCTCCTCTGTGTCTGTTTTACATACTGCCAGGGATGAATGCATACGTAGCGTATATATTCCTTTCAATGAATGCAAAGTTCGCACATGCGCAGTATAGTACTAATTCTTAGGAAGATTAAGTATCTTGTCTAACGGTCCTTCAATTTTCTATGTAGATCTTGTTTAAATGGTTCAAACTAAGAATACACATTATCAAGCTAAGTTTTCGATGGCCTCCTTCCTCCCTTCCACATCTTGGATTAGTTCTCTGATCTACAGAGATCCCTTGCCGAAATACAGCTCCAAGATGAGTCATGGGACGACTAAGCGTGGAGGATCATCACTTTCGCGGTGAGAAGAATTTCTTTGATAAAGTAGTGAAGATTCCATGAATTTTCTGTTCTGTTATCATCTCCGTTGTATGTAGAACCTGCTTTTACCTAAGCCGAGTATTATTTATACATCCTCTGAACCTCTGGTGCATGTCTAAGTAGAGCCCGAGCAGTTTACAGGTTAGACCGGGTTAGTTTATGCAACGGGGGATAACAGAGGTAGATTATTACTTAGACCATAGCTACTTCAAGATTTATAAAAATGGTCCCTCTGATTATACTAGGAAGCCGACCGTAACGCAACTCCTCGCTCAAGTAATTCCCCCATAGACATCCATCCTACGCTACTACGAAGCTACTAGTCATTGGACGAAGTACATACGAATAAACTCAGGAAGGGAGACTGCGTATCAGATTGCAATGAGGCGGAGGCTATTGTGCTGTAAGGAGAGAAGAAAGCTTGATATCCCCCTGCGTCCTGTACCCGCGCGCCTTGCCCGTCATCGAGGGCTTGCTATCGTTCACATAGGTACCTACGTATAGAGAATCGTGTCTAGTATATAAACTCATTTATACATTGAGATTACAATTCTGACTACATCTTAATTAATTTACTTGTAACAATTCCTAGTTAAAGAAGCTTACCCTATCGTTCTTACTCTAATTTAAAGCTAAGTTACCGTCTTTTAACTAATTTCTAAGTACAAGTTCTTAGCTAGAGCTTAGAAATTTAGCTAACCGTCTTAACACCGTTTGTGTGCTTACTCCTTCGTTCTATATTCTTATTGAAATCTAAATGCGTTGTTTTCGTATTCCTAGCACACCGACTTCGATACTTTAATTAACAATGAGATGACATTACCAACAGTCGATAGCAATGGTCACTCAATTGAATTTATCATACTCGCTCTCTCCTCAAAGCCACGACCTCACTTCTATCATTGCCTGAAGAAATCTAAAAGAATCTGCCAAATGTTGTTCTCGCTGCCATTTGTTATTTCCCTCGTATCTCTATTGTTTATTGTTGGTAATGCAGTTCAAGCATTTGCTGGATCGAACCTCTACTACGCCGCTGGTCTGTCGTCAGATGAGCAGGCAAGCCTTTCACTGCCTTGCAATCGCAGGCATCAACGTCCTAAAGGTTTGGCTCGATGGCCAGAGTTCCCCTTGGCATAATATCAATACCACATTGCATCCCTCTTTGGAAAACTCCATCGAAACCTTCGACGACAAGGTTCTCAATCTACTTGATGATGTCATGGTCAATGCTTCAAAGTATAGCATCAAGGACCTCATCTCTTGCTGCAGCTCTAACTCGGTGGACAGTGACGATGCTGATCCATATCACAAAGCGTCTGGCAAATCAAAATTCTATACCAACAGTGATGCCATTTCCAATTTCAAGCAAAAACTTTAGATGTCAACCAGCACAACTAGAAGCATTGGAAAGTTTGCAGTGAATAAATCTTCGTATTTCAAAGCCGTGAATAAAACCTTTGCTTTTGATGTAAGCCATCATTCAATCTCTCTCTGCCTGTCCATCAGATACATCGCTGCCGCCGTGACTAATAATCTGTCTAGGGCACCGGTACCTTCGCGGAGGAGCATAGTTTCTGGCAATTTACTGTTGCCAAATCCGTGTGATCCGCCTAGAACGGCAGCACCGATATCGCGTTTTTTTTTAAACGGCGGCGGCCAATGGGTTGACGAACCCATTCAGCTCAGGTAGCTGTCACATCATTAACATTCACGTGTACACGGTACAGCCATGGCGACTTGATAACTTGCAAACTCTCACCATACATCTTCAAGGCCACGTCCGTAGGCAAGAAGCTCCTCTTGATGAAGTAGGGCACATGCTACTTTGATACTTCAATCAGTGACTGTCCGAAGAGGGCTATTCTAGAAACGTTGACGCGCAACTCTGAAATTAAGACTTGGGGTGACGCCATCCTCGAAGCTGGCATACCACTTATGTACTTGCAAATCATTCCAAACCAAGATTCCCATAGCGATTATGACTTTGGAGGCTGTCTTGAAAAGTGCCTCTACCTATAGTCCTCCCTTTGATTACTCAGCTTGGCTGCCTTCATAGCTACCTACCTCATAGGCCATAAACAAGTTCCAAGCCGCCGAAGGAATGCATTAGGTAGCTTGATTTTAAATTCATAATTATGCAACGGCGGACTGTCAAGTATCGAAATGGGATAGCGGGGAAGGAGAGTGAGTGATTATAGCGGTGAAGTTAGACTAGATTTCTACCCTAACTTTGAGGATGGTGTTATTTTCCTTAAGATACACTCGTTTGGCTTGTAACTACGAATTCCGCCACTGCTAATTATATGTTCTTTTAATAAGACGCTTGAGATAATTAGAAGATTAGACTATGTCTATGTTTACCACTGTGCATTTATTCTAATAGGCTCACTACCTCTGCCTTAACATTGTATGACTAGCCCCCGATGGTGAAAATACTACTCCTTATTAAGCGAATAATGTCTAACAAGGGAAAAGAATACTTTATAATGGCATTGATTGTTTGCTTGAGTCAATGAACTTACTGTCAATGCTCTATTCTAAGAGCTTTCTGTGTTAAGAGAGTGGAAAGGCTGGTATGCGGTGAGGTAGTTAACGCAATTGCTTGTTTAGCTTAGGAGAGTTGACAAAGCTAGGGGAGAGCCGAGGGTTATTATTGCGCAGCGTAAGTATAATCAGAAATTTTACTAGCTACATACAAAGGTAAAGCATAGGAGAGAGTAAAGGAGATAGCAATACTTAAAATTTCAAGTATATATTAGCTTTAAACGTTAAATAACGTGAGTACTTTTCTACCTCGCCTAGCTACAGCATTGGTCTTAGGGATATGCTTTTCCTATCGATTGTTTTTTCTAGGAGACTACAGCATTAAACCGTCCCTAAATTCCCTAATACACGGAAGACTTTATTAAATACAGACTGTTCTATATCTATGCTAATATTGGTTAGTTAAGTCGACCGTAAAAGCCTACTTATTAGGCTCACCTAAGTTATCTGCTCTAGTAGATTACGATACTAGATTGTTCTTCCTGACGAACAGTGCTTTCTATATCACCTTACCATTGGTGGAACGTTGTCTGTATTGTTTCAAGGATGTTTTATATCTATAAAGTAACGAACAGACTAGCATATATTCATGGTGCCAGTCTTGGATCGATATGGAACTTCTACAGCTAGTTAATTAGAGGGGTTCAGGGGCGATAAAGAACCATTTTATAAATAGTACATCTAAGAGCTGAACTCACAGCTATTATTAGTGGTGTAATAGAATTGTAAGACATATAACCTAATTAATAGTGTTGTCTTGAATTGGTCACATAGTATCGTGAGACAAAAGGAATAGAAAAAGTATAAATAGGTGTAAGCGAGAGAGAGAGCCCGAAGTCCTCGTGGCAAGCCCTACCTAACATACCTTCTTTCTAAGTCTCAGACACCCAATAAAGCAATCACATACTTCGATTCTAACAGCATTATTGTTCTAACGAATTGAGATCGGGACCTTTGTATTAAGCCTAGAATTCGAATACCACTAGTATTACAGAGCATTAGAGTAACTTACAGATGGCACCCTCCTACTCCGATCTTCGGTGTGACTTGCTCACCACTTGAACAGCGTATACGGCATCTGTATGCAGAGTCAACGAGTCATTTAGGAGCAGGTTTTACGATTACTAGTTTTGGTCTCTAAAGAATAGGTCATGGCAGTGGCTTTTCTGTTGGCAGCCTCTCACTAGGTGACAATGAGTGAGAAAAATACTAAACTGTGTTTTCTACGCTACCTAGTAATATAGATGCGATGCCTTAAGGCCGATATTTTACTGTATGGCCTAGTTAAGAGTCTTTTAGAGTTGCGTCATCATCGTCGAGTCGACCTGGGCAAAGTGGAATCCACGGATGTGCTGTTGTAAGGTGCGGATAGTCGCCGCATGGTCGTTACGTGCTGGTCACTCTACTTCGCGCTTTTTAGCTATAGAAATTGCTAAGGAGTATGTTTAACTTTTCGGTGTTGCGAAGCCCTTGTCTAAACGTCAGGTATATTCTAAATTTCAAGGGTTAAGTACAGTTGCAGCCCCCAAGTACGAGGCACAGGAAGTCTTGGTCGCTAAATAGCCTGGTAATCATCCATCACATGTACAACGGAGTAAGCGCTACATAAAAATAAAGATGTGAGACGTGGGAGTAGAATTGTAGGTGATCCTGGGGAAAAGCAACGGCCCGCCCCCATGTTTTCGTGTAAGCACCAAAATCCAACTAGCCAATGGTTGAATAGAGTCTAGTTCTGAACTTCTGCGGCGTACGTTTTATCCAAACTCCCGAAGCACTACACCAGCTATGCGGCTTGCAAACTCCCTGCAGGACTTCCGGGTACATCAGTGATCGCAGATTCGCAGCCAATGGTCTCCGCCTGTAGAATCGTTTATGTTGAGGAATCTGACCACTGGGCTGGGATCCAGAATCTGGTTGTCAGCTGTATGGAGTAGTGCTTATTGAGTTACTGTGTAGGTTCCAGTATAAGAATTTCTTTTTCATCTTTATTACTCTTACAGTTTGTAACTTCTTAATCGCTCATACAATGTCCTCCGATATTGACATCTCTGCGACGGCATTAGCAATCGCATTGGTTGCGCTCGTCATTGCGATAGGCCAAATCCTCCAACAATACTACTCGACAGCTGAAGGAGCGCGACGATGCCAGTCTTCAGTCATAGGGCCATGGCACAAGGAAACCAAATGGCACTTTCGATGGCGAGAACTGAGATTCGAGATCTTATTCAAGTCACCCGAGATTGTGATGGGGGAAGCAGGAAGCGAATTCAACACCATGAGTAGGCTCAAGTTACCATCGCAATGGAGAACTTCACGTTATTATTTTGATTCACTTATATCGTCAGATGACCAGAAAGATGCTACAAACATCGCAACTGACCAATTGGTGTGTTGGGTTCCTCTGTTGGAGGAACTCTTCAACCTGGAAAGGACATATGTCAGCTACGTTGAAGGAATCAGTAAGGCTCTTGTGCCCTCACCACATCCCTCGGATCCCCAGGATGTCCGCAGAAGAAGAGACTGTCTTCCAAAATTCCTGCGTCCTCGTGTCAAAGAATATACAGATCTGGAACTGTCACAATCTGAGCCCAAGGAAAAGAAGTCTAAAACTCATCAGGCTGTATACCCCATCGTGCGGATTATAACACGTACTTGGGATCTTATGCCGTAAATAAACCCTCCTTCACCCTAGATTCTCTGTGTTAATGTGCAACAGGCCCGACGTTGTCCGACCGCACGCCTCTTCAACTCTTGGCGATATTCTCATATTGTGTCATCGTCTTGGGATGAAATGGCTAGATGTCAGACCATCGGAAGGAATACTTCGAGCTGAAGGCCAGGGGTATAGTGTCAGTTCGAGTCAAGTGCGTGGATTTGGCATTCTTGCTTATTTCAGTCGGGACAAGGCTGCCACAAGAAGGAAGCCGCAAGACCTATGGGCACCAACCCCTACAGCCGACGCTTTTGCATTCGGCATCTGTCCTTGCGATGAGGGCTTGGGGATACCGGAGATAGATATGGGCACAGGTGATAAGATCTTTGCTTATTTGCGACAATGGGATCACTCAGAGGGGAAGAAGCATGTTGATCGGCATCAGAAAGAGAGAGAACGACATGGTGTCTGGGGGCGTGTCTTCTATGGCTTCACAATGGTCATTGGCGTCATGTCTCCATATCTTCCGACAGCACAATCGCCGATATTTAAAGCACCACATCCCCAGCCACCACTTTGGTATCAGTGGAGTTCTCCCGAGGAATGGCACACCTTCAGAAACAGACTCGGCGACTTCCTCGCTAAAGAAGGCGAGGACGAAACCAAATACAAGCAACTCCGCTGGATCCACAGCGAATTCGCTGCCCAAGACTACCATGAAGCAGCAAATGAGAGCGGCAGAGGTACCAATATCAATAAACCGATTCCATGTGAGCAATGCCAGAAGCACGGAAGAAAGTGTATTGGTGAATTTGCGAGACGTCAACGCTTCAAGGATTTACACGCAGAGACCCGAAAATACATCAAGAAATTCAACCACATGAAACTCCACGAGAGCAACGGCAGCTTCTCGAGTAACTTCTACGAGTTGATGAAATCTTTCGTCTGTCTTTCTATTCATCGTCGCGAGGAGGCCGAGCAGAGGCTCAAGGATAAAAAGCCGACGAATACCTATGGCATGAACTGGAGTTTAACCCCTCTAATTACTGAAAGTGAGCTAGTCCCTTTCACCTTTTGTCTGATTAAAGCCTTACTACTTTTGCCCTACTGTCTACTGAGTACTAACCTTCATGTAGTGGGACACCTTCACTGGGATAAGATTGACGACCTCGTGAACGACATGAAGGAGAAGGGATTTGGTAAGGTCCAAGGAGACGATCTACCCATCAGGGAGCCTATTATCGAGGCGTGGGCTACTATGTATTTCAGACACTTGCTATTTCATCGGACTGCTGGTCTGAACACTAAGGGGACGCTGCTGCCCGAGTTCCGAAATAGCAAGATTCCTGTGTACATCGGGTAATCGATTTGCCAAATTCATCTAGCGACCTTGATACCGTTTATATTACTTGTACTTGTTGGAAATAAATTGTAATTAATCACATACCTCTTGCCTTTCTTGTGAAGTTGTGAGTTGTTAATTTGCAAAGTCGTTTGACTTTGATTTATATTTGCATGCGGAGCCAAGGCGGGGACTTAAAAGTATAATTATAAGTGAAGAGGGAGAGGACGAAAGTAAAGCTATATACAGGAGAATGGGAGGCATAGTTTGAGCTGGTATGTGATTTGCCTTGTGACGTCTGCTCCACTTTGACTAGGTATTCTCCTTAGTAACTAGACTGACTAGTCTAGCTGTTATTCATTCCATACTGTCCTGCCCTTCGGAAGATGATCACTGCGGCTGAGAGAGAGAGAGAGAAAGCGGTCTAAGTTTTATAAGTGCAGTGTTCAAAAGAGAACGATATAGGTAAGGGGACTTTCCTAGCTAGAACACTACCTTAGTAAAATCTTAGACATATAAGCGAAGACTATTTAGAAGGAAAATCTAATATAGAGAAATAAATACCTTAAAAGGCAATCTAAAACTGTTCTCCACTCTTTACCTTAGATAAGTAAAGTAACGTATATAAGAGAGACATTTTAAGTAGTGTTTATAGCTAGTATAGTACTTATTAGAAAAGAGATAGTGATAGTAAGATTCTAAGAAGTATATAAGAGAGGTCTATAGTACTTTACTATAAGATATCTACTAGTACTTATCTCTTCTTTAAATAGTCTTTTACTCTTCTCTAAGTAATTCCTACTTACTACTAATAGTAAAAGTATAATAATTAGAGAAACTACTAGTAATCTTGTATTTAATAATATATTCTAGATAATTCTCTATAGAATAAATAAAGTAGTAAACCACTAGCTTTAGTATTTATTTCAAGTATATATACCCCCAAGAAATTACCTTATATAATCTCCTACCAACTCTACCTACGCTAAGCACATACGTACACTGTACAGTGTAGATTAACTGTCTAACCTCTACTAACAACCCTTAACTGCTCCCTCCCTCCTAACCTAGCTTATGCTGTTTCACTTCAAACTCTCAACCCTCATCTTCAAATCACGATTCAAGACCTGAAAATCCGCCTTAACCGTCTTCCCAATAGGCAGATTAGGTGCCAGCATAAAGGACATAGCACCGGAGTGTTTTTCGATCTGGCTGAAAGTCTGGTTTTCACGATCCTCTTAGCCAAGAAGAGACTAAAAGGAAAGGAAAGGAAAGGAAAGGAAAGGAAAGGAAAGGAAAGGAAAGGAAAGGAAAGGAAAGGAAAGGAAAGGAAAGGAAAGGAAAGGAAAGGAAAGGCAAAAAAGAATAAAGAATACGGACCGTGGAGCCGGGAGTTGTGCTACTTGGTTTGAAGTAAAAGCTATGGAGGCCGGAGACCGTATAAACGGGCGGCCCTTGCCATTGAAACATATCGGGCGTGTTTTCCTGGGTGAGTGGGTGGGTTAGTTGCGCTAAATTTGTACAAATATGTCAAAACAAAACAACAAAACATACCATAATCTCAGCCACGAAACTCTGTTCATGGATAGTAATAGCCAATTTATCACCCTTTTCAATCTTGCCCTCCTCGACTGGGGCGATAGAACTGATATAGTTGGAATGCCATTCCTTGTACTTTGCGAAATCGAGGAACTGTTTGTTTGACTGTCAGTTTTTAATTACTACCTTAGTAAATCAAGAAATTAAGAAAGTGAGGAAGGAAGGAAGGAGGGACGAAGACGTACGACTTCTCGGACTTGGGAGGGCGAGGCAGCGATTTCGATCTCGTCTTTGATGGTCATCTTGGATCAATCTTGGTCCTCGATATATAAAGCGACGGACGACAGACTTAAAATCTTAGTCGCTTTCCTCCTTTCTCCCTTCTCCCTTTTTCTCTCAATCCCAACTCTCAAATCTCAAGTATCTCAACTCCACCTCGTACAGAAGACCAAACCAGTAGCAATAACGAAGCGTAGTGCGTGATGAAGAATGCCAGAAGTACGCTAGACTCGCATAAACAAATGAATGTGGTCTCAGGCCTCTCTTTTATACCTAGAGCTGTTGTCCACTTCAGCAATAAAGTTTTCGCAACCGTCGCACCATCTCAGACCACCTCACCGACCTTATTGGTACATACGGTACTTGGCTAAATCTTGATTACTGAGGCTACTACACCTTGTCGCAACCGTGACCGAAAAGGGATAACAACTTTATGCATTTTCGTTCTTCTAATTTGCTTGATGTTGATTTGGAGTTTACAGCAGCTGCCCATGGGCAAGACTGAATTGTTCGTTTGTATATCTCCACTGAGTACAGAGGGAGGTATTGTGGCATCCGAGGTACCGAGTGGTTGGGAGCTGCTCGCTTGGGAGCAGAAAGGGAAAGGAGCGAAATGGGGAAACCTTACATCAGTTGATACTGTTTTTCTTTGTGTATGGAGAATATAAATCTGGTTGAGAGGAATCGAGTGGCATAGCATTGCAACGTGTGTGCTAATTGAGGGAAATTTCGATATTGACAACACACTTGGCAATGCCACAATGGTCGTTTAGATTTTGTAAGGTCTTCATTAGCGTGCCTCCGCTTCTATAATATGTCTGGGTAGCCCCAAAATCCAGCATGTTTCCTTAACACTACAGTCCAATCAAAAGTCCACAGAACTCCATGACCGTGCACATTCAACGCTACAATTTCAACGCCATTGAAACTCAAATCCCACTTCCTTTGTGCCCCCTGATTCTCCCATCTCTCACCACTCCAACAGATACCCCCTCCTCACCTGTCATCCATCCAGGCATCTTTTCTCCATCTACAATCCCCATCTCAACTAGTCTTCTGATTCCCGCAAACACATGTTCTCCTTGAAATGTAACCCGGACATCCGGTCGCCATGGTCCTCCCTCTTCTTCGACTTCATCATCACGCCGGTCAAGCTCAGCAGCAATTGTGCTTCTTCTCCCTTTGCTCTTCTTTGCTGGGATTGTGTTCTGTTCGACTGGCGAGTCGACGTCGGCAGGTTCTGTATTTATTGGCCGACAGGCGGGGAATGGGTCTTCGATTCTCACATCCAAACGCTCAATGCCTTTGCTATCTCCGAATTTTGCAGAATTTCCAAATCGAGCTTGAGCAATTGTTTTCCTCCGCTTCACGACAGCTGGATCTTCTTCTAATTTCCGCTTTAGGCCTGCTTGCTTCTCGGACTCTTTATCTTCTTCATCAGAATTATCAACAGAGGTTCTTGGTGTTGGCAGTTGGTTGTTGAGTGGAGTATCTGTCTTGTCGTCTTCGGTATAGATTCCCCATCCACCACCAGCTGCATTTGTCCTCCCTCCACCTCTTCTATCAACCAGGGCGCCAAGGTTTTTCGCGCTCAAAGTTGTGCTCTCCAATGCATATCTTTCTCTGGGTCGAGAAAAAGCCTTAGGGATACCATCTAACGTAAGTTTGCGCAGACTTTTAGAATCGCTGGAGTTGCTTGGACCTGTAGAGGTAGAGAGTGAGACAAAGATATGTGGTGATGCGTCTGGAAAGGCCACATAGAAAGTTTTAGATGAGTCGAAAGTTGTTGTCTTGGAAGATGTGTGCAGAGACCGTTCTGTGTTGTACGGAGAATCTATAATGAAGACACGAAGAATGAGAAGCGGAAGATCGGGGTGTCGGTCGATATTGTAATGTGCTTTCACATCAGGCAGCGCCTCCTTCTGTAGATTTCGTAGAAACGTCGCAGGATTAAATCGTGCTAGCGTCATGGATGTCGTCTCCTCTGAGCGACTGCCATCCTCCGATTCTTGGTTCGACAGACGGATTATTTTCAAGGCCGTCCATTTCTGGGACGTCGGATGGTCATAGAGGTACTGCATATCAGCCATTGCCAATTGGTACAATGTTATGCCGTCTCTCCAGTCGCCTTCCAGGACTCTGTCGACCACATCTCTCTTGCTGCCTTTCCGCGCCTGCATGGATGTATATATCTCGCGCAGATCCTCCAGGGAGGCACATGCGGGGTAGAGGTCTTGTTCATCTTCGTCTTCGTCTTCGTCTTCTGCGAGGAGATATGGTGCCGTGAGAGCCTGATTGCGATCGTCGAGCCAGTCGAGGACTAAGGATAGAAGGGAAGGGCGGCTCAGACGCTGGAGGGTTTTAAAGACTGAGGGGTTGTTGGCAGGAACTCGATGGGTTGGGGGGAGGGCTGCTGTCGTTGGCACGGAAAGCAACTTCATCGTGGAAGTGCAAGATTGAAAGTATACGTGTCCTTACTGTGTTGATCTCATTGTTGGCGTGGTCGTCTATTCGTCTCGCGGCGCAAAGTGTTGATACCTTATCGACTGCTCGAAGTTGACGCGTCTGGCACAAAGACGCGACTGGCGGCTTGGTCAGTCATGGGCAGGCAGGCATCGTTTCCACGTGACCCTCTCTTGAGAAGGCCAAGCCTAAGAGCGGTGCTATTATTGGCCGGCGTTCCTTTGCTGGGCGCCCCACATGGACCCAGGCCGAATGCCGAAGCAGCGCCGAGGGTCGAAGCTGACTCGTTGGGGCGTCTGCTCCGGTCATTCAAGGCTTTCTTTCAAGCCGCAATCAATGATGCCTGTACTGTCGCCTTATCCCCGATACACCACCCGATACGAAGTATTGATTAGATAGTTAGATAAACGTGTGGCCCTGCATTTCGTCATGACTTGGACTTTGAAGGGCGTCGTAGAGTAAAGGTAGAAGAAGGATGGGAAGCAAAGCAGAAAATGAACACCAGCACCTTTTTTGCTTTCTTACCTATGCACAGCACTTTCGCAATTCCCTTACGCATTCTCCCTTTGTTCTCACAACGCGGCGCATGATTCCCTCGCTCGGCTTCTCTTCTTTCTTCTCATCCAATCCATTGTCCCTCGTTTGCGAGACAACTTAGTCAGCTGCGTGGGGCGACTGGCGGGCACTCAAAGACTTCTTTTACTCCACCACTGACTGCGTGCTGCTGCATTGCTTCTTCTCTCCAACATCGTATATCATTCATCTCATACTTGACCAAACTGTACCATTTAGGGTACGTGACGCTCCTCTCCTCGACCCACGACTCACGACACGACAACGAACTCGTCGTCTCGAATTCCTGTCCGATTGAAGGGCCGCGCAAAAAATCCTCCCAAGCCCCATTTTTGGACAACTTGCCTGGCCGGCAAACAAAACTCTCTTGTCGTCTTCTCCTACAACGACAACTGGTATTCTAGACCACGGAAGATATCACACGGCTACGACAGCCTTCAAATTGTCGCCCACGAGTTATCACCATGTCGGGTTACAATCCAAGACGGGCACCCAATGTGTCTGAGTACATTGCGAACCTCAATACGATCCCTTCGGCGCAAGACCTCGCCAATCAGGAATACCCAAACCTAGACGACGACCTGGCTATGTTCACGAACACGCAATTCTTCGACTTCGACTTGGGAGAGACTGCAGATCTGACCGCCAACTTTGAGGAGCAAGGGAACAATGGTGCGACGGAGGACCTCGCGATAAAGCCCATGGACTTTAGCATACAAGGTGAGCAGCGCATGCGGTTCTGTTTTTGTGGTCTTGCTCTGCATCACGGTGTTTACGCTGTCGGTCTCCCCTGTTCTGTTGTCGTCCTCATCGCACAAGTGTCGTGATATCGAGTTCCTCTCACACCACTGGTCCGACGACCACAGATATCTCTCTTGCTTTTGAAGCTCGTAAGACCCCGCCTCTGGAGGGTCGCAGTGCAGCGCACAACTGCGCCTTTGGGGGTCAATATGACAAGGGCAGGAACAAATGCGACTGGAGTTATGGACACACGCGCAAAGCGTGGGACATTGGGTCACATCACTGGCTACAAGTCTCAGAGCCACGTGCATGAAGCACCAGCAAGCTCAAGGACGCTCCAAGGCAATCTGCATACTGGCCTGGTCGGTGTACGATTCGCACATGCGGACTGCAGAAGTATCTGTGCTCCTCCATACAAAGCGACTGCAATTTGTCAAACATCAGAATTAGTGGCGTCACGTCAGTTCGCTTAATTTCCGAGCTCGATGGTGACATTGCACGTGCTGCTCCCTCGGAGGCTCATGCTCGGTACCACGGGGCCTCCACACTTCTCCATGTTGTTTGTCGTGCCCTGTGGTGGTCACTGGCGTCTGTCATATACCTTGGCCGTATCTTGTTGCTATCTCCATCCTCAAGTCTACTGTTCACTTGCGCCACAAGAAGCCATTATGCTAACGGTGGAATGGCGCACGCAGGAGACTTCGACTTTCCCGACTTTACCACCGCCTTCACACAAGCCTCGGACTCCTTTGGTATCCCCCAACTCCAAGCGGCCGATCAACAGCCAGTTGCTCCTTCTTCTGCTGGCTCGCCGGGCCCTCAACAGTCTAGCTCGCCTAGCCACAATGACCTGAAGCGCAAAGCCGAATCCATAACCTCGATTGAAGACTCCTCTCGCGCCGCAGCAGAAGAAGACAAACGCCGCCGCAATACTGCCGCCTCCGCTCGCTTCCGAGTTAAGAAGAAGCAACGCGAGCAAGCGCTGGAGCGCTCTGCGAAGGAGATGTCGGATAAAGTTGCGGCGCTGGAAAATCGCATAAACACCTTGGAATGCGAGAATAAGTGGCTGAAGAACTTGATTGTGGAGAAGAACGAAAATAAAGACGATATTGCTGCGTTATATATGAAGTACACACAAGAGCAGGCCGAGAGGAAAGGTTCTGAACGCAAAGACGGTGTGGGAACAAACGCTTGATTAAGGAAAAGGAAACGTATCTGATTCTACATTTCACGAACTTCTCATCTTATGAGCGGAGCGCGCTTGATCATTTTGGCATGGGTATTTATGCAAGGGTTGGGAAGATATGGTGGTGACTTGACTGTTATGATTATATGACTAGCATTGGTGGTACGGAGGGGGTATTGCTTACTGACTCTACCTCAATCTGCATGCGGTTACTTTGGTCTTTGGTAGGCTCTAGCGGCTTACTGTAGCTCCCTCCCTTTAATACTATACAACTCCCAAAACCATCCACTTTCGCTCTATCATTTACAACGCCTTGGAACTCTGCGAGCAACAAGCTCAAGTGGATATCTCAAATGAGTAAATACGTGGGAGGTGTAAGCTTTGTGCAGATATCAAAGCACAAAATACTCGATAATCCAACCTTGCCAAATGTACTAGGTCGTCTCTGGAGTAGCAGGTATGGGCGCGGTGGTGTGCAAAGAAGCGCCGATGGTTATCAGGAACGGATTCATGACCGCATGCTTCTCAGTCTGTGATGCACGCGTTACGGATAGATAAGATGGTACGAGTAGCCAGGGCGAGTCAGGGCTCGCGAGACAATTCCTTAAGTCGATACCGGAACAAGAGTGTTGCCAACAGAAAGAGTAACCGAAACGGCGACGCTGGCGTTCACCTAGAGCCCGTCCATACTCTTGATATCTAGCGGGAATATCTTTCTAGTAATTCTTCAGCTCTCGAATACGACGCGTTATCATATGCTTGGGATGGTCCAATGCCTACGCATATGATTGATTACCCTTGACGATGAGGAATTTCTTAGAGCCAACAAGCTCTACGATGCCGACGCCCTACAAGGATTATGTTTGGCAACACAGCCAAGAATTCTCTGGATAGATGCCATATGTAGTGAGCAAAAGAATATCACTCAAAGGAGTCAACAGGTTCAAATGATGAGGCGAATTTTCTCTTCTGCCTCGTCAGTTCTCGTCTGGTTGGGTCGACGCAGGGGCGATATTAACGAAGCGTTGGAGCAAAGGCATCAACCACGCGTCCTCCCCAGTGGCCCATGCAAATTCTTCAGAGGAAGAGCATTTTCCCAGGATATTTAAGTGTTTTGAGAAGACACTCAAAGGCCTTTTTGGCCTCTTTAGCTATGTTTGGTGGGAAATAATATGGGTAGTAAAAGAGGTGGTTGTTGGGGATTAAGTAGTTGTCTTTTGTGGCAAGACAATAATTCTTTGGGAATCTTTAACGTTACACCAAGAATTATCAGCGAATTCGAATCTTATCAGCATCCCAAGTCTCGCCTACTGCGAGATACTCGTATTTACAAGGCTACTGATCCATGCGACAAAGTCTATGCGCTTCTTGGATATCACCTGTACGGAATCCCGTGCGGACTACAGAAAGTCTACAACCAGTCTGCCAGGACGTCGTCCGATTCTTGGGGTGAGGGGGTTCAAATTTTCTATACGTTGAGTTAGCCTCTGACGCAAGGCTGAAGAGGGAGACTAAACTAGCAAATGAGGGTTGCAGAAGGAGTATGAGTATAATTCTCTGTTACCCCAATAGATGGTGGTGAGAGTACAGTACGTACTATACTGTACAGCGCATATGTGTATATTATGCCAGAGAACTTCAAATTCTTGCACTAGACTACACTGAACTAGACTGTTTACAGTTTAGAGATGAACACGCGTCGCCTCCGACGTAGTGGGAGCTAAGTTGCTACTCTACTGTGCTCTGTCAAGAGTTTATAGATCGCTTAATTCATAAATTCGAATGATTTTGATCAGCTATTTATATGGATTAAGAAGTAGCCAAGGTTTAGATTTGTACGGTACGAATTTAAGGACTTGTTGGGATATCTAGTATGATACAATACAGGCGTACGTACAGAATACGAGGGAGTGCCTGTTAGTTATTACATTATAGGTACATGCTAGTAATACAAGAGAGTAGAAAGTTATCGATAGCTATATAGTTAGCTACTCTTTATAATCTTTATCTTTATGTCTTAGGGAATTCATTAGTATTGCTAGACTCTATGAAGCGCCTAAGAATCATGAATTTCTCCTATAGAGAAGTTGGCAGAGAGCCATGAATAGCGCGCATTTATGAATTTAAGCGAATCATGGACGCGTCGTCTTGAGTAACGTGGCTCGCTTACGAATGTCATCCGTGAGACCATTATTGATGTATCGCAACTTTGTTAGGGGGGTCTTGCGAGCACTCGAACCTCGAGTCGGACTTATAACAGACCACATCTTCACAATCTAGACCGTTGGGTCCTTTTGGCCTCATTAAGGCAATGCATTAAATCTCCAAGACAACAATGCAGATTTTACCTTAGATAGGAGTGAGGGGTTTACTCTCCTGTTAGTTCTTGGAATGCTTATTACCTTGTATTTTGTAATCCTTGCTTGGCTATTGATGAGGAGCAGAGTGGTTGAGTTTTCCACCGGTCGATAGGGATGTGGTCCCATCGGTCGAGGTACTGCCCGAAGAACTCTATCCTAAGTTTCTACGTGAAGGTTTCAGTGAGACTTTATTTTACTTCCGGCAGATAGCGTTCTGATTTTGAAGCAAAACATTCTATTCTTTCGTGGCACAACCACTGCATGTATTCCGTACAACAGCTAAGCATTTGATTGACCCTAATCCCTGTGCTAGGTAAAGTGTACCATACGATAGGCACTAATTCCGCGCATTCGTAATGCGGACAAAAGCCAATTACAACGACTTACTTCACTATAAGTATTTACCGTCCTACTTGCGATATAAAGGTTCGACAACTTTCACATACCGTCAATCTTCGTAGCCCATTTCATAATCTCGACATAGTGTGTTTTGTTCCGGTCACCATATTCAACATCATAACAAACGAATATCTAAAATGGCCGACAAAGAAGCAATTGAGAATGTCGTTATTCTAGAGGTTTCCAGCAGCGACGATGATCACGATAAGCAATTCGAAGCTAAACTCCTTCGCCGGGTCGATTTCAGGGTGCTCCCATGGTTAAGTCTTATACTCGGTCTTTCTCTGATCGATAGGACAAATATCTCCAGCGCTAAGGTGGCTGGAATGCAAACGGATCTGAATCTCGTTGGGAATCGTTACTCCATCGCTCTCTTGGTCTTGTTCCCACCCTATGTCCTCATTCAGATCCCAAGCAACCTCTTCATTAGACGCATTGGAACGCGGAGGTTTCTCAGTTTCTTGATATTCTCATGGGGTTTGGTGGCAACGTGCTTCGGGTTTGTCAAAAACTTTGATCAGCTCGTGGCCACGCGGATGTTATTGGGTCTGTTCGAAGGTGGTTTTAATGTGAGTGGATTGATGATAAGATCTGGCATAACTGACCGGAATCAGCCTGCGTGTGTATACCTGATCTCTTCCTGGTACAAACGATACGAGACTCAGAAGCGTCTTAGTGCCTGGTTTATTGCCGGCGCTGTCATGGGCGGATTTGCTGGTGTATTTTCATATGGTCTGAGCCTTCTGGAAGGGACAGCGGGTGTTCGGGGCTGGCGCTGGATTTTCATCGGGCCCGGCATGGTGACAGTCTTGCTAAGCATACCGATCTTTTTCTTTGTCTCCGACTTTCCCGAGAAGGCCAAATGGCTGAAGCCAGACGAGATAGCCTGTCTCCGACAGCGCCTTCTGGAAGATCGTGGGGAGGTCATGGAAGAAAAACTGACCGTCCGGACAGTCTTGGACGTCCTGTCTGACTGGAAGCTCTGGGCTATGGGGCTCATGATATTTTGTCCAGCGGCTGGAGCGTATACGCTGGTATTCTTCACACCGTCAATTTTGTCGAGTTTTGGGTACAGCGTTGCTCTGAGTCAGGTTTTGAGCACCCCGCCGTATATCATGATGGCATTCTGTTGTTTTGCCACTGGCTATTGGGCCGACAAGGTCCACAGACGAGTTCCCTTCTATATTGGTCACTTGCTGTTGACTGCGGCTGGATTTGCTATGATAGGATGGGGGAACAATACAGCTTGTGAGCTGACTGGGGTCTTCTTCGCCGTCATAGGCAACCAGTGCGCCATGCCTACAGCTCTGGCATTTATGTCCAACAACGTTGTTGGGACGAGCAGGCGCCAGATCTCGGTTCCCTTGCAGACGGCTCTTGGGGGACTTGGAGGCGTGTTTGGGTCCTTGGCTTTTCGTGAGCAGGATTACCCAGGCTATCGTCCAGGACTCTATGCCTCCTTTGCATGTATTGCCGCCGGTATTTTGATAAGTGCCGGGCTGACCTTGCATTTCTGGCGCGAAAATAGGAAGGCGGACAAGGAGGGTAAGATTCTTGAAGGTATTGTGGGCTTCAGATACACTCTTTGATGCATGGTATCATCTGGCACTGTACAGAACCCTCAAGATTAAGGTATATAAATAATTATATGGGTGCTTTACATAGGAGTTTAAAGATCCCAATGAGATGTATGATTGACTAGCAAGCATAAGGTTATAAATCAGTGATAAACTGGGTGCTATATCACAAGTACTAATTTTATGACTTAAAAGCATAATGGTATTTCCCTACATACATGCTCTACCTTACTGTGGAATATGCATTGAGTATGGTACATTAAGGATCTGGGTGTATATAAATAGATACTGGAGTGACAAATGCATTGTGAACTTAACGACAGGAACTATATAAATTGATATAGTTTGGGCAAAAAAGAAAACAAGAGTTAGGACATATGTAAACAACATTCTAGGCAGTTCGTAAACACAAAGATATCTATTGAACACTCTGTTAGCCTTGAATTTCTTCAGTAAAAGCACTGTACAATGTTACTCACTTTATAAACCCACTGCATAGAATGGCTTCTTCATGTATTTGGTCCATCTGATGAACGTGAACATCTCTAACCAGATGCAATCCCCTGGTACTGCCTGTCGAAATTGAGCTTCACTGCCTTAATCAATAACAATGGACACAAGGCGACCGCGCTCTTCTTTTGAAAACACTCCACCTGAAGGTAGATGTCTAAATACACACGACAGCAAACATGGTGACTACTTCTGTTTTTCAGATCACCGCCGAAGGTACGTCGCAGCTCCATCCTGCGAATAATTGTTTGATCCTCATAGTGTGCCCAATATGTAGGACTTGTATATGCAGGGATTGGGCACAACATCGCTGTAGAGGACGCAATTCAGCGCTTCTCAGACCTGCTCTATGGCAAGGCTAAAGGTAACATTCCTTGTCTCCGAAGTTCATATCCGACTATGATTCCACAATGGTTGATAGTCGTTGAATCAGCGGCTGCTTTCAATGCTCTTTCACAGGGCATCCGAGCAATATGGACTTTGCAAGATGACACTGTAAATCCTTTTGGCGACCATCGCCAGGTGTTTGTGACAGTGTACACGTTTGATCTTGATGCCGATATACTCTTTTTGTCAAGCGATGTCCTGCGCAAAATAGACAGGGCCCACCTTCGAGTGCCACTCCTTCGATTCCGCGAGCGCAAGCCCATGACACTTGTTGATTTTATCCCAACAGAAGCTCTATGATCACCTCCTCCTCTTGATCTACGAGCATTCCCTTCTACCGACTGGACATCATCTATCACAGAACCCGAAAGAACTGTTACATTTGTCACACGGTTAGCTTCCGAATTCAGCCATCAGTGGCGACATATCCTCCGCCACCCTTACAACGATATCACCTTTCGCAAGCTTGCACGCGCAGTCATAATTCTGGCAACGCAGGATTTTAAAATCATTGAGCTGGTCTCCATGTGGACACCTTACCCTGAACGGCCGTGCTATGTTGACATTCATGATCTTCCATTCTGGGAGCCTTACACAGATCATCTCTTCCGTCTGAGAGACACGGTTCTCGTACTAGATCAGGACTTAGTGCATGAGTTGACTCTTGCAAAAGAACATGCTGAAAATAACAGAGACAGCAACAATCACTTGACATATCTTGTCCTTTCCGTAAGACATGTCATGCTATGCCGTACCAATAGCGAAGGCGATATGGAATATACTGCCCCAGCTAGTTTCATGAATTGTAGCGATGCGCCATCTTCTAGTGCTATAGAACTTCTGCTGCAGGGTCTCTCATCTTCCGTTGCGCCTGCACCTCACACACCTATACACGATCTTCCGGTTGAGATTCAAGACTGTATCTTAGAATACGTATCTGAAGGTCCAGTGGAAGCTGCGCGACTAGGTTGTCTATTGCACCTGGGTACGCCGTTTTCTTGGATGAGGAAAGAAGGCTGCGGGAGTGGAGAAGGACTTATCCAGACGCAAACGGCCTATAGAAAACGTGCGGCCCAGACGATAGCTGTAGAGTCCCAGATCTGGTTTAACGACATTTTCAGTGGACTGGCATATTTGTAACTAGCCTTAGAATTTGGCTTATGCAAAAGGGGTTTCTTAGCCACTTATTCTGCTACCATCCTTGGACAGTATTAGGACAACCTATCTTTAGAGGAGCTATGAGAGAGCAGGCGAAAGCTAAGTTGAGGCGGCACTAAGTCTCAAGTAGCATCTTAGGTCTTAAAACTTGCAATACAGGAACATTGTCTTTCGCCATGAAATAACGCGGGATATGAACACAAGGATCCCCCAAACATACCATTTTATACAAACCCGTTAAGCTCTTTTTTACAACCTATTACCTTCTTAAGTATTGAGGCCTAAAACCATCAGCATCTCAAACACCTAAGCAACATTCTCCGCTGATCAGTATTAGTAGGCCAGTTTGACTCCCCACTAAAACCACGTATAAATTCTATTACGGAGAGGAGAAGATACCTTGATTTTGCAGTTTAGAAGGTGAATATCCGTTACTAGCTAGCGACCACTGTCTAGTTGAGACTCTAATCAGAATCTCACACCTTTAAAAATAAGAGATCCCACGGCGCCAACTTTCAAAAGGCTGCATTGACCGGCTAGACTTGTGGACGAGAAGTTAGTTACATAATATATCCTCCCAGTAGTAGTATGGTGGCAGATGTCGGGGGCGAAACATTGCGAAATAGTTCTCAAGATTTGATCCGAACTATGTTGTTTTTCTATTTATGTACCTTTGCTACCTAATTCTATGTACACAGATTTACAAACTTAACTAGACACCATAACTTCAATATCAGAAGAAGAGTTGCAAAAATATTCAAGCCCATCGTCCAAATAATTCAATCCCAGCTGGTTTGTTGCCTAAAATCTTCTCGATCTTCACCATTATGGAAGGTTCCTTCTTCAACTTCTCATAAACCCTCAAGGCCTTCATGTTCTCGGTAACCTGCTCCGGTCTACTCGCACCCGTAATAACCGTACTAACATTCTCATTCAATAAACACCATGCGAGTGCCAATTGCGCTGTGGAACATCCCATTTCTTCGGAAACAGAACCCAGATCGCGGACCTTTTGAATCTTAGCTTGACCTGCTGGTGTAGATAGTGCTTTTCCAAAATTGATCATGTTTTGCTTATCTGAAATAGCCGCATCGGCACCCGTGAGTCGTGAACCTTCTGGGATTCCATCGTTGTACTTCCCCGTCAGAACTCCATTGTCAAGTGGTGACCAGGTGGTAAGACCATAACCGTAATTTCTGAAGACAGGTATCAACTCTCCTTCCACCCGGTCCCGACAGAAGGCGTTATATTGGGGTTGATCGCACATAGGTGGGATCAAGTGATGAACAGCAGCCATATGATGTGCCCGCTCGATATCATGAGCATTCCATTCTGAAGTGCCCCAATAAAGCGCCTTCCCCTCATTGATTATCTGCGTGAAAGCCCTCACCACTTCCTCCATGGGCGTGAGAGGATCAGGCCGATGAGCCATGACTACATCAACGTACTCCAAACCCAATCTCTGCAGTGAAGCCCTCATCCCCTCGAACAGATGTTTCTTCGAAAGTCCCGTATCATTGGGACCCGGACCGCCCCAAAAGAGCTTGGTGGAAATAACCAGATCAGATCGTTTAAACCCCAAGTCTCGCAGGGCTGCACCAAAGACTTTTTCGCACTCCCCGGATGCGTAGACTTCAGCGGTATCGAAGTAATTGACTCCATTATTCCAGGCTTCGAGTATGCATTTCTTGCTGGTATCTTCACCTACTTGTCCACCGACTACTTCTCGTCAACCAAGCAGCTTTCTGTAAAACATGAAGATGCTCACCAGTAACCCAAGAACCGAATGAAAGAGCCGAAACTTTCAAGCCTGTCTTTCCCAGGAATCGAAATTGCATTTCCTTGGGATCGAACTTCGGTGCGACCTTTTCGCTTGTGGATGTCATTTTTGCTCTTTTTATTGTTCTTTCGATAAGTTCAGCTTGATACAGTTTACTTGAGTACGCTGGTGACGATATTCGCGGAGAAGAGAACAAACGACTTCTCGGCGCAAGGTTCCTACATGATATCATTGTTTGTATGATGATGATGATGCATATGTGGTGAAGATCCTGGAGAATGCGGAGTATTTGAGTTGTCCGCTTAGCTACTTGCTGGCATCAGGGATTTAATGGAGCCTGTCAGCAGTTCTAAATCATTGGGAAGTTTGGAAGCTTAGACGGGCTGCCAAAAGCCGGGATCCGGAGAATCTTGATTTAGGAAGTCTTTTCTTGGTTCCAAGGCAAAAGGGAAACGGTTTCGAATCCCAGATGGGCATGTCCAATAAGAAGTGTACGTTTGTGAACCGACGCACGAAATCCGAGAGATAATTGTAAGCCCGCCAAGTACACCTGAAGAGAGAGGTATAAAATGGTGGGAAATGGTTGAAACGATTTTTTCGGTATTCCTCTGCTAGCTAGGTAAGGTAGTAGAGTCTATATACAAATCTTGGAGAAACTGCTAAGGTCCTTCTTTTAGTATACAATTCATACAAAATGAGCTGTTGACATATTTTGATTAGTTTATACAAATTATTATTAAACTAGATAACTACAAATTGAACTGCTTTGATATCAATACAAAAGGAGGATATAAACTTATGGTACAAAGATCACGTGATTACAAGCTGGCATTGTGAGTTCTACTAAGAATGCCTACAAACGAAAAGTTGGAAAGAAGTTCATGTATAGATTGGCCCCTCTTTTTAAAAAAAAAAATGGTGGCCACAGGTTTATAAGTTCAAGAACACAACCTACCCTATTCACTTCAGTGACTATTTGTGCGCTGTATTAAGCGACCGCTTAAAATCTTTCTTGATGCTGTTAAAATAAGGCTTGTTTGTCCAAGTTCGGGCATACATACATAGTATTTAGAACATTGACATAGAACGTTTGTAAGTCAAGACCACCAGAACAACGCGGTAGCGACTTTCAGCTTGAACGACTTCACCTCGGAACGTCGAATGATCAGAACAATTCTTCTTTGTTCAGAATCTGACTTAGACATCTGTAGGAGCTAACGGCTTCTGGCCGTAAACAACAACAATGGGGAAGTATGAATGAATCTTGTGATCTTTCATCTCCTTCCGCACATTAGTCAAGAACACTTCCATTTCTTCCACGGACCATCCCAAGACTCTAGTGAAGGTAGCCAGACTAACTCCAGAAAGACCTCCAGCCACATTCTCGTTACACCACATTCCAATCTCTTTCAACTTCTTGTCCTTTGGCCAGCGATTCAGAGGCCATTTTAAGTCTACCTGAACAATGTTCACGAAGCCTGCCGCTTCAAGGTATTCTTTATAATGCTTCGCTTGATCGAGATTGCGACCCACAGAAGCGAGCCCCTCCATTGCGAGTGTACTCCACCTTTCTAGTGCTGAGTTGGGTGGGAAGGTGTCGTCGTCTGTCAGGACCGGGTAGTAGGGATCAAAAAGTTCAATGAAACCACCTGGTGACAGGCTCTTGTAAGCTTGCTCCAATATATGCGGCCAATTGTTGAAGCATCCGAGCAGATTCCGACCGTAGATGAAGTCGAAGCTTTTAGTGAAAGTCCAATCTTCCTCTAGGTCGTCGACTTCAAATTTCAGGTTTGGCGGGAGGAATAGTGGTTGTATTGGAGAGAGATCAATACCTAGAACCTCTGCTTCGGAATCTATAGGGCACTCAGTAGTCAACAACTGTCCATCGAGGATCTCAAACAAGAGCGATGCATCCTTGTTCGAGTAAAAAAATGTCTAAAAACCGCCAGAGAGTCTGGAATATTGATGCAGTTGAAATGGATATATCCTTACGCTCGTCTGCAAAATCAATTGCCCACTAGATGGATGACTTATAAGCGACCGTCTAGTAACAGGAGAGCAAGTACCTTAGTCGAGGTCGAAAATGATTCTACAACGCGAAAGGAATGAATGTTGGAAACGGTACGTACGATGCCAGTGCCAGTACCCATATCTAAGACACGATGTAGCTTGTTTTCTTTTCCAGCTGGACAAAGATGTAGTTTGTAATCCAAGGTCAAAGCACAAAGATGATGTTGCAAATCTGCTCGGATACTTAGCAATAATGTACCTAAGGTATGTACGAAATAACGCACCGAGTCTGTCCTTCTCTCCCTCATCGTTTGGAAACATGTATTTCCCTTCCTTGTAACTAAACACTATAGTGTTATCTCGAAGAAGTAAAACAATTGGAACTGCGGGATTGTTTACGAATGGAAAGTCCGCCCGTTCTCTTTTCGATACTTCAAGATGCTTTCGGAGAGGCTGGTCGTTGAGCTCGCAATGCTGCCGATATCTAGGGCCGAGTCGGTATCATCCCAATCGTCAGACTCTGCTTGCAAAGGTGCCGACACGCTGGTGGTTGGATTGTTTTCCGTCATCGTACCGATTACGATATAACCTTGGTTAGAATGCCTACAGGTCAGAAGAAACCTAGGACAAGGGATTTTTAAGAAATCTCTGCGAAGCCCTCCATGGTCGTGGATGGCTGTTTTTAGACCGAGACCTCTTACCACTTATGACCCCATCGACGTCCCCACAGTTCGCATGTAGTACACATGCCTGCTCACCGGCTATTCCGGCACCACGCCCATTGGCCCGAGATCCAACATCAAACCAACAACCACATATCAAGGCTGCAAAGACAACCCAGAACAGACATCATTGTCAAACTTCATTACTCTACTCATTCCCTTGAAGGTGGCACCCGGTGGAAGAAAATGTTGGCCGGCTTTTAGCAAGCGAAAAGAACACTTCAACTTCTAACCTATACGAGTAGCAATGCACAACAAGATAGACACAGTTAGCGAGAAACACTATATACAAACGATGATCAGTTAGAAAGTTTCTATAAAACCCCTAAGTCTATGGTATTTACACCTGCTATAGGCGTAGTAATTTCCCTTACAATAATAGAACTATTCGAGGGTTTATAAAAATCAGCTAACTGTTCGTTAGCGCAAGATATTAGAAGTTGTACTTGGTATAGAACTATAATACGAAAGTACGAAATAGTCGAAAGAAATGAGACACCACCCGTGTGACTTACAAGGCGGTCAAATGACTATTTAGTATACTGCTTTGATTCTATTAGAATTCTGAATTTAACTCTAAGACCTATGTAACTACTTCTTTTAAAGTTTTATTATCACAATACGACGTGATAAGAGACTAGTAACCAAGTATATAACTAGTTATATAAAATATACTCTAACACTTATATATATATTATAAATTAGACTATTTAATTTATATAATATACCTAGATATAAGAGATATTATAAGATAAATATACTTAACTTTACATTAAAAACTATATTACTAAACACGTCCTTGCCTAGTAATATAATTAATAAAAGCGACCTGAATAAGCGGGAGGAGATTACGCTATTCCCGATTTGAAAACTACTCTCTGATTGGCCACTAGCACTACACTCGGGGACTTTCGTGTCCCGATTCGGTAACTACTCTCTTATTGGCTGGGGCAACTCATCGACCCGAATGTCTAACGTAAGGTGGGAGGTACCTATTGTATTTTAGGTACCAAGTTGCATCTTGATGCCTCATCATGGCCGTGATACGGTAGGACTTGCGAGAGTGAGTGGAGAGCTGAGAGTATCGTCCGGGATATATTTTTCATCCATTTCGGATTTTGCTAAAGACCGGTCGGCTAAAGCCATGGATTGAGTGTCGCTGAGGGGATATATAAGTCGTCGTCGCCAGGCTAGAATAGAAGTAAGAACTCTCATACTTTCATCTTACATCTTATATCCTACCTTTGTTGCTACAGGACCTACTTCTGCACCTTCCGTCCAGAACATCGTCTCTACATTTGTACTTAACAAACCCTCCTCGCACCATCCACCCAGCTAGCCATGGCCGACGCCCCTCTAACCCAAATCCGCAACCTCCCTCTCCTTGCGACAACTGAGACATGCTCGGGTGGTACCTACATCGTGACGGGGGCCAACACTGGCCTAGGCTTCGAGGCGGCCAAGCACCTGGTGGCACTCGGCGCTGCGAAGGTCATCATGGGTGTCCGCAACATCAGCGCGGGCGAAACGGCTAAGGCGAAGATCGAGGCGGCAACGGGGACTGCCAAGGTCGCTGAGGTATGGGCCCTCGACCTGGCAAGCTACGACTCCGTCAAGGCCTTCGCAAAGAGGGCCGTCGCGCAGCTAGATCGCATCGATGGGCTAATTGAGAACGCGGGCATCGCCAAGAACAGTGGGGTCCTACTTGAAGGGCACATAGAATGCGTCACGATCAATGTGCTGAGCACGCTCTTCCTCGGCATACTTCTGCTACCCAAGATGAGCGAGAGTGCGCGGCGATTTGGCATCGTGCCTCATCTGGTTATAGTCACGAGCACGACGGCCTTCGACGTTGAGGCGCAATGGAACAAGGTCAAGGACGATCCGTTGGTGAAAATAGACAAGGAAAAGATGGAGGTGATGCAAATGTATGCAGCCTCCGAGTTAATGCAGTTGGAAAATCCCTCCCGTTCAAGCTAACCGAGCTTGCTAGATACCCTCTGTCTAAGCTCCTAGAGATCATTTTAGTCCGTCATCTCGCAGCCCTGAATCCTGCATCTCGTACTGGAGTTGTTGTGAACTGTGTCTGTCCCGGCCTCTGCAGTACCGAACTCATCCGGTATGCACCACCCGCCCTCCATGAGGCCATCAGCAACATGCAAGCGCAGATCGGGCGGACGGCCGAGGACGGCAGCCGAACGCTCCTGTACGCGGCTGTCGCAGGCAAGGAGAGCCATGGATGCTTCCTCGACTCTTGTAGGATCGCTGAGTAAGTCATAATCATATCCCTTGGTTCGCAAAGCTTCCCAGTGTCCTGCTGACATAATGATGATCCAAGGGACAAACTGCCTAGTTGGATAACAGCTGAAGATGGGAGCGTTTCGCAGAAGCGTCTTTGGGACGTTATCACGAATGAATTCGAGACCATCGAGCCCGGTTGTGTGAAGAGGCTGCTACAGGAGTAGCGCTAGCTGGCTACTCCATCTCGTGTCCTGACCGGTCCTGGCCACTCAACCTGCAGACAAATTAATCAACCGAGATTTGTAACCCGAAGGCCACGGAATAGAGGAAAGTGATGCAATCTAGGAAATAATCTCCAATACAATCATTTATCATTGGTTTAAACGTTGACAAAATTGTTGATGACGTGAATGAATTGTCGACTGTACCACAAGACTATTTTGAAGTCTCTGTAGCTGGAGGTATACAGCAGGAAATTGATGTATGCCACAGGCCTAGCTTGTCGTGGACAACATTGACCCATGGAAATTTAGCAAGCGTTCGACCTACATCTTCCCAAGTGTAGAGGCCTAAAGCGTGCATTGTTTGCGTTGTCCTCGGAATAAGCCAGGCATCGTCGGGCTGTCTGAATATCGAGGCTCCTCCGATAAACAGGAACCAAAGCAGCATTTCTTGAGTCTCTCGCTCACCATCGAAATGATCTTGAGCAGCTGAGCGGGCTAACTCGCAGAGAAGGGGCATGTTCAGCATCTTGGTATCAAGCGTCCGCAAGAAGGTTGTGATGAATGCTGTCAGACCCAAGTGAATCACATTTTCGAGGCGGCCGGTAGGACGAGGCCCGCCCAACGGACTGATCTTAACGATGCGATATCCGAGCAGTATAAGGGTATCATGGAATGTGTAGCTATCGAGTTTCGGTCCGTGGCCGGCGCTGGCGTCGTTGAGCAGCCTGGCAAGACATGTGCTGTCTATTAGAAGGCTTTGAAGGTCAGCGCTTAATTGTGTAAAAAGCCGAGAATCGAGGACATTGAGGAGCTTCCGACCACCCTGTCTTCCGAAGCTGGCGGTGCTGCCTGGCACAATATCCTCGATGCCAAACCGGGTCGCTGAGCCCTGATGGAGAGAATATTCGAGATCGGTTCTTTTGCTAGGCATCAGCAAACATCAGGACAGAGAATGATAATTCATGTAGAAAATCTTACCTAAATAGTTTTTGCGTTAAATGAGGGCTACTCCTCGTAAGCGGAGAGATGCCACCTCGCAATTCAACCATCTGCTGAAGCCCGTCGAGGTGGACGAGGCCTTGGCGATGTCGACCCCGTAAGAATTCATACTTCACCATAATCAGTATCGCGGCGATGGTCTTATCAGAGAGTGCGTCGTTTCCAGATAGTCGTTCGTTTACCAGGCGCAACGCGTGGCATAGGTGACGCATTGCCTCCATGGGGTCTTCCTGGTTTGTGACAAGGTTGTTGATAGCAGCAACGGATACGGCTACTGCACAATGAAAGTCTGCGTCGATATTAAACCCGTACCTCAGAGATGCAGGTTGAACAATCGACAAGATAATACACACAAGCTTCGTCCAGGAACATGAACTGGACCCACATCGAATCAACACCTCCAGCAGCATTAATGGCATTTCCCAGTTCGGGGGCATTATGAAGCCCGCTGAGATAGAGAAAGACTGGGTGGTACACGATGATCAACACGATACTTCCGAGTGATGGAGTTGGCAAGCTATATATACCTTTTTGGACAAGACTTCTGGATCTAGGACTTTGCTCTGGGACGGGAAGAACGGATAGCCAACTCCCAACTGGCCGTTCAATTTGGGGAACCATATCCTCGCTGGTCTCAAGGTCATGTACGTCCTCGACGAGCTTCGGGATACGGTGAAGAGCTGCAGCGGTCTCGACTCTCAGTTCGGATGCCCTCTTTCTCGATGGCCGCACGAGCGTTTTCCCAGCATTCCTCCCAATAGCCACGTGGCTGCGAATGCGCCTTCTTGCGGCACGGTCGATGGGAGCATTGTTGTTAACGAATTCGAAGGGCATTTTGGCAGTGGCAGTGGCAGTGGCAGTAGAAGTGGAAGTGGCACAATCAGAAGAATGATCGAAGCAGCTCTTGTATTACCACCAGACTTAATGGTGTTGTAGGTAAGAGTAAGCACAGTGGTTGCAGGTGACCAGTAAAAAACTAGGTAAGGTAGGCTAGGGTGCCGGGCCGGGTTGTAAGAATCTCGCGCTGCTCTAATATCTGTGAGCTAAGGCAGCGTGAGCCACTGCTGTAGAAACATCGAGGTACTTTTGTACCTACAAGCGTAAGTGGTCCTTAGGTAGCTAATAGGAGCCTTTCTTTGTTAAGCCTCCTTAAGGCTCTAGACGCCATTAGTCTAGAATAGGACTAGCCTACTATAGAAATATTCTATAACTAGAGTATAACCCTTATAGAAACTAGAGGATTAACTATTATTAGACTAATAAAGATTACCTATACTTAGTAATATTACTAGTCTACTTTAATAGTAATATATTTAGAATATACTAGTAAATAGAATAGAGAACTCAAGTTTTAGACTAAATTAGAAGTAGTTAAAGTCTCTAACTATATTATAGATATTTTATTGAGATCTTTTCTCTATACTTCACTAATTTACCTAGGTACTCTATTTTTAGCATATTATACTAAGCTTTACAAGTGAGTATACTTAAAATAGAATAAGATATAATAGAGTTTTAGATATAAAAGAATATTAGATAGTAAAGATAAAATTAACTAAGGTTATACTATACAAGGAACACTTAAGGTCTAGATTATAATATATATACCTATATAGTAGTAGGAAATAAACAGTATAAAAATTATCAAGGAGAAATAACATTACTAGAACATAGGTATAACATAGTAGGAAATGTAAAATAACATTTAAAGAAACGATCCTATGTGTATTCGCTCAAAGGTAAAGACAAAGAATAAAGAAAAGTGATGTTACGATACATGAGGAACGCTCGAAGCCCAGGTTGCTATATATGCATCTGGTGGTAGGAAACAGAACGTGCGAAAGATCTCGACGAAGAGAAATAACCTTGCGAGTATATATGACATGGTTAGAATCATAATAGGACTTGCATATAAAGGAAATGGTAGCCGGAAACGAAAGCGATCCTCTAGTGACTCAGCTAGCATCGAACCTAGCAATGAAGCAAGGCAGAAAGTGGGAAAGAATACAATACACCAGAGGCTAGTTGCCCAACAGATAACTTGTTCAGATCTGGAAGGAAATGCAAAATTCCATGCAGCGAGGTGCACGCCGGCAAAGACTGTGCATCCAATGAATAACCCTATGAGATCTGTGGAGCCATTGACTTTAGCGCCGGTATTAGAGAAAGGGGCTCCTTGTTGCCAACGCCCCTCAAAAGAGTCTAGAAACATCAAGGCCGCGCTTCTGTACCCGTAGTTGTCTAGCAAATTGTCTTTCACAGTGGTGAAAACAGGATCTGGAATCCTGCCCGCATATTGAAGAACAGCATAAGGTACCTTAACATCTTTCGGCTTCTTCCAGTTAAGACCATAAATGATTATGGCACAGACTGCAAATGCCATAACAGCAATCTCTAATTGCGATATCGCTAAGTTTCTAACTGCCCTGGCAACAATCTGGAGTGCGGTCCATGTAATTTGACCAACTACAATAGCTCTCGCGAAAGCATCGGATTTACTTTTGTCGTTGACTTCCTCCACAGTCAAGTATGGCAGTCTCTTCAAATGGCCAGCTCTTCGAAGTTCAAGGATGTTCAATGCTGTAAGATGAAACGGATTTGTGTATGCGGCCTCAACCGGTGGTTGAACTCTATCGTCAGAGCTGTTATTAGCACCCAAGGAACTGGGCCTTGAGGCTTCAGACAATATTTCCGCCGGAATCTCATGTTGCTGCACCACCTCTAACTCTTCGGCAGTGGTTTGTGTTCCCGAATCATGTAGTTCCTTCAAGCCCCTTTCTCTCGCATCCCATCGAATTACGAAGCCGCCCATATTCGCGAACAGTGAATGGGTTAATGTCCATGGGACACCATCCTCCTTCGCAAAGTGTTGTAGTCCGTTTTGGTCGCGTAAAGTCTCTTTCGCAGCATCCGAATCAGCCCAAGTTTTTCCCAACAATATTTCAGGCGCTATAACAGTAGCCAGCAATCCATTTTGTGCTCGTCCAGAAGCTCTTTAGTCCCCACTTGAGATCGCCTTGCCAACCAGGATCGCGATTATCACGTTGCTCGGGCACGTTGAGGTGCTGTATCGTCCAAGTACACGCGAAAAGCGTAAACAGGCAGCTCCAGAGAATATTGAGAGTTCCACGGGTGTCTGCCGAAGATACAAAGTTGACAGGACTCGTCGGGGTCGAACATGTGGTGGAGAACGTCGTGTAGCCTTGCGCAAGAGCTACGCAGCAAAGTAGAATCGTGAGCCTTTGGGGCATTATAGTGATGGATGCAGGCGGATTTAAGGATAGGTGTCTCACTGAGTCAGTTTATGAGGATTTGAGAATTAATATGAGGACTGCGACACCAACGGGGTTATAAGCAAGTTAGCAAGGGGTGTCTCTCGGCTGGGCTGAATTTCAGCTCATATGCGGTGTCACACACCATTTGAAGTACTATTCTTGGTGTCACAACCAGGCCATCAGTAAAGGCTGCTCAGACCAACGAAGGTACACAACAACAACGAGTTGGGTGTAGATATCTCGGAGATCACAGCCTGACCAAGTAAAGGCGCGCGATAAGCTGATATCCAAAGTCGCAGAAAAGAACCGTCAGAATGCTTGTTCTGCTCAAGAGTATTGTACTCGAGACCTGAAAACCGCCCAGTAACATATAGGTACCTACCTGGACCCACAGCTACATCGGTAGAAGGGAGAACCATGGCGAGGCAGATCCAGGCCAGAGCATAATTGCTAGCTGAGAGCGCTGGGCGTCGGCATGCGGCAAGGATGGCATTAATGGCACGGTTGCCTTTGGATGAAGTGTTCATTGTCTATATTTATTACCATAGAAGCCAAGTACCGAATAATCCCAAAATTAAAATGCGCTTCTATAAAATCGTTGGTTGTAGCTCTTCGTCATCCAGATTCCGCTCATTCAATCATGGTTGTCCCGCAAGGTATCATTTCAACAGTGAAACCCTGTTGCGTTGTACAAAAAAAAAGAAAAAAAGAAAAAAGCCCGACACCACCTACGCAGCTGGGTAGCTTTCTAACTCTTTCTCTGTCCACTCCCATAATTTCTGTGCCAACTGAGCATCATTGCTCAGCTTAGAACCCTGCCCACTGACGCCAATTGGTGTGTAGTATTCCCCTGAAACAACCTCTCCCTCCTTCAGAGGCGCAACAGCTGCCCACATCTGGCCTCTGGCACCGCTCTCCGTCGTCTGGTAAAATACTCTCTTCGCCGTCTTGTTTACAAAAGAAATCAATGGATTCTTCTCAAACGTCTCATACAGATTCGTGGCTACCATTCCTGGATGCACCGCGACAGATGTGATGGAGGGGTAGTGCTTAGCAAGTTCTTTTGCAAAGAGAATGTTGGCTAATTTCGACTGCCCATAGCGTGTCCAGGTTGATGAGCTCGCCATATCGGTCTTGAGGTCCGGGAACGCGATGCCAGCAGAGGGCGCCATATTGTGGCCCAAAGAACTTAAGGAGACCACCCGAACATCAGCGCCCTTCTCCTCCGCAGTCTTTAAAAGCGTCGGCATCAAAAGCTTCGTCAACAAAGCATGTCCCACATGATTCGTTCCAAACTGCAACTCATATCCCTGCTCCGTCAGCCCTGGAGGCATAGCCATAACTCCTGCGTTGAGGATTAGGATATCTAGCCGTTGCGATTTCGAGGTAAATTCTTTCGCAGCTTTCGCCACGGACGGCAAGGACGCGAGGTCGCATTGGATGAAGGAGATCTGGCTGTCTGGGACGACGGCTTGGATATCTTTTATGGCTGCCTGGCCCTTTTCGGGGGAGCGAGCAGAGAGGTAGATGTGCGAAGGGTTGTGTTTCGAGAGTTGGAGAGCGGTTTCTTTGCCGAGTCCGATATTACCTATTGATAGAGGGGAGGTCAGCCATGAAGAACTGTGGAGGAGAGGATGGCGGGGATGGAGGGAATTGAGGGGTTGAGGGGGAGGATACAGACCACCAGTTATGAAAATGACCTTGCCAGAAAGGTCAGGAATGTCCTTGTCTGGCGTGAAGCTCTTGCCCTTGCTGAGGAGGCCGTGCAGAACCATGATTGTAGTTTAGAGGAGGTGTGTGGGGTATGTAGAAGAGTCAATTGAGGTTGTTGGGGTTGTTGGAGTTGTTGCGGTTGTGAGGTTGTTTATAATGTCTTGCGACAAGAGGCGTCGCAAGGTTTAGAGTTGGGGGTCCTGTAGCGAGTGCGAGCTCTTTGCCGGCTGCGAGCTGTAGAGTATAACAATGTAGAGTAGCCGGGGGAACCTCTCTTTCCGGTCGGAGGGACCTAACACCGATCTAATAAGGGCATAATACATACACCTCCATACACGGCCGTAGGTGCGATTGACTCGGCCGTAGCTGAGATTGACTTGGAACAGCACCTTCTACTGTACCATATCGATCTGCGCCGTGCCGAGGTTGCCAGTGACATCCATGTCATTCTGTACGGCCGTGCTGTAGCGAGTGCGAGACGAGATCTGGCATGCATCTTTTCCCTCGTGCTCTCGAACGAAATATATCTTCATTCCAAACGCAGATTCGCAAAGGGCAGAAGTGTTCCACCAGACTCTCAGCCACTGTAGACGGTCAGCAACCAGTGGCTTAGTCGGATTAGCCATAGCAGAAACCAATGCCTCCCTCCACTTTCCAGAAACCAGCTTTGAACAGACCAAGAACGCAGTTGAGATCTTGCATTAAGCTCCTCCACGGAATGGCCTGTGGAAATCCGGGTCTCGAAAGCGAAATTCTCGGTGCCACTTTGTTCTCTTTCCCACCATCCAAGGTGTTGGAGCCAAGTGAGGAAGTCTTGCATCAGAGTGGATTTCACTCAAGCTTCTGCTGTCAGTTCCCCTCCCTGGTGAGCAGACAGACCGCTTCAACAGTAATTACACGTCAGAGAATCATGTTATCCTACCACTGGAGAGAACTCGGGGGTGCAAGTCAGAGTGACCAGTGTCCTCCAACCTTCCAAGCTTCGAGCCCACTAAACCCGCATCAAGTCAACGTCCATGGTTGCGGACAGCTCAGAGCGTGGGACAACTCTTGCCATGGTAGACCCCGTGGGAGAATACCATGTGATAGGGAGAATCCTTCGTGATTTACCAAAGTCCATGTGCTAAAGAGTAAAGGGAAAATATGTACATTATAGACCAGTGTTTTATGCTAGATTTTCTACTTCGAAAGAATACCAGTAAGGCTTGCGCTGGACGGGTTTGCACCAGAACTTCATCCGAGCTCTCTCTCTCTCTATATATATATTCTATAAAACAGGTCGCCTTGTTAAGTCGTTTAAGGATCTTGAGTACCGTCCACAAGTATACCTATTCGTCGATGGAGTTTAGCAAAACCTCTGGACTTGGCTAAAGTTCTAGCTCTACCTCACAAGCGCAAAACTTTCTCGGTGTTCATTCGCTGCATCCGTTCATCAATTCAGCACATTTTGCGTCCATCTCCCTGCAAGACGACTGTAATGGACAGTGTGAATCACGAGGTGTGCACGATACATATCTTTCCTAGACCACGCACGAGACATAAAGACTACGTGTAACCATATCTGGCGCACTAAAAGCGATGCTTGATTGTTTATCCTATATATATTGGATGATGGTTCATGCGATGCAATGCAATTAAATGTTGGTGGATGCATCTAGAACCAGTCATAGGGAGACACACAAAACTGGTGACAGCCTCATCCCAATTATCGGCTTATCAGAGCTTGAAGTTTCTAACGACGTGGAGTAAATGTTGGAAGGGTGAGTATCGCAAGAGAGATTCCCAATATTTGAAAGGGAACTGCATGAAGCATGCTCAAGTGGTATAATTCGATGTCACAGACCCATCTTCTCCTTCATTATTCACTGTACAACCCTTCACCCGCAATAATCATATTCTCGCTTCCCGCAGTACCGGAGCAGTTTTTCCATCTGCCATTAAATACTCATTCTATGGGGGGGATCCCTAACCATAAGTTTTCTATCAAGAAAGATCGCGAGTTATCACATTTTGAGTCGCGGGTGGACTCAGTCAAGCGGACGCTGTCCAAATCCATCAGAAGGAGTGGGCAAATTGGCCGAGAGGGGAATATTGTAGAAGTGGTGAGTACTGCGCTATATGGGGAGACAGTTCGTTTGTTAATGGCTATGGCACTGTAGAAATCTTCATCCACCATGCCAAGGAATAACAGGAACGCAGACCATGATAGGGGTGACAGTGGGATTGGGAGTCCCAATAGTAGTCGTTACAGGACCGAGCCTGACAGGAATTGGAATTTCAATACCAATAGCCACAACAGTGGAAGCCGGAAGAACAAAGAAGGCAACGATACTAATTCAAATCCTGTTCTTGTCCCGTTTACCAAATCCATCAAAGAGACACTCGACAACATGTCAGCGACCCAGAAAGCCATCAAAAGTCTTGCCGACCTCTATACCCAACACGTAAAAGACATCGAGGAAATCTCCAACACACAAAAACGACTCGATGACTTAGAGAAGGACTGCGATATCAAAGACGAGAAAATCCGAGCGCAGAACTATACGATTGACACGTTAACAGAACGAAGCCAAGTGCAACAAGAAAAACTTGATCAGAGAGAAGAGCGTATCTCCGAGGAGAGGAAGCAACTGGAAGACGACAAGATAGCAGCAAAGAAGCAACACGAGCATAACACAAAACGGCTTACCATGGAGGAAGCTGAGCGGAAAAGCGAACTGCGTAGGGAATCCGACGATCTCAAGGCCAAGCTGGAAAAGGAACATGCAGATCGCATGGCGAACCTGGAAAAGGAATATGCAGATCGCATGGCGAACCTGGAACAGGACTTCCAGAAAAAAGAAGACGAAATCAAGAAGCATATGGGTGACCTTGAGTCTGATAAGAGCAAGATCTTGGATGAGCTCAATCAACAAAAGGACGTGAACGAGAAGCAAGAGATTGCTTTGACAGAAGCCAAGGAGATCAACGATGATTTGACGAGAGTAAAGAGTTCGTTGAAAGAAGAAACGCGCAAATTGGAGGCCAAGGTGAAGACGATGGAGAATGAGTTTTCACTGAACACTCAAACAACAGAATTTTAGTAAGACCTTCTCTGTATTATTACAAACGAGAGAACCAAACTAACTATAACAGTACACAGAAATTCCACGAGATCTCCCAGGCCATCGAAACTTTATCTGTTCAATACTTCACAGACCTAAACAATACTGAGGTATGCTTCCCTTGGAGCAACAAAGACTAGTTGTAATACTCACACAAATATTAGGATTCCAATACGATCAACAAGAAGCTTATTGATGTCGACAGCAGCTTCACCCCTATACCCATCACAAACAGCAGGGATTCACAAGACCTCCGTATCGCCCGGGCCCAAACCGTCATTTCATCCTCCCTTAGCAACACAATCTGGCAGCCTTTCTCCTCTGAGAGAACCCAGTTACACACAGATTCTGTCTTCCTTCTGAGTGAAATTTATGCCCAATTAAAAGATTCCACGCATGTTAGAACACCAGGCATTCGCGCTGCAAATGTTTGGAGGGCTCTTACTATGCGCGCTCTTCAATCTTTATCCCATATTCTGCCACCATGCTCGAATTCAACACCTGATGAAACGCCTCCTCCCGATCGCGCCACCAAAGTTGTCGAGGAAGTCGTCTCTAAGCTCTCACCTCTCATCGCCCCATCGCAAGAACAGAATCTCCGAAACGACCTTCTAGCCCTCGCCAACTCCGCCATCGCAATCTGGTCTTCCGCGCAAACAGACGAACTCCAACTCATTGTCCACCCAAATCTCGACCTCAAAAACCGAGCCCAGTGGCGTTCAATAAACTTCGACCCTCAATTATGCAACACAGAAGCAGACGTCATCTCCTCAACACATATCTCTACTCTCTTCCCACACATCACCGCATTGAAGGTATGCGGGGCCTCTGAGCCTGTTGCGAACTTGCCAGGCAGTTGGCCGGACTCAGATCAGGAACATCGCATGATGGAGATATGCATTCACACTGGGACTGGATTGCCAGAGGAGTCTGCGTTGGTGATACGCGGTAGGAATGAGGTGAAAAAGATGGAGAAAGTTAGACGGAGGGAACTTCTTCAAGCACAGTTGGACGAACTCAATCGGATGGAGGCTATGCATACAAGCAGTGTGGTACAAAGCAATGCCATGAATGGGTCGGTTGTAGAACCGGTATAGGAGCTTTCGAGCCCTAGTGCGTAGTTGACGAGGGACAGGAAGGGAAGATTTCTTTACGCAGACTAAGTTGTTGTTTTTGGAGGATGTTGTGTTACGTGCTTGATTTCAGTTGGCAGGAACCTTTTTCTCCCTATTCTATCCTTCCTGGTTTCTAACTAGGACGGCGTGTCGTTCTTTATGTGTAGCGCATTGATTCATTATTTTCTCATTTGGAAGCGTTCATATGGTTCAACGATTTAACGGCCTGTAGTTTTTACGTAGCATTTACTAGTATTTTATTCTCGTATCCTCAGCCCCTACAGTACCTACATATCTCTGTAAATTCATTCAAAGGAAATAACTTTCCTTAAAAAGAACATACGTGTGTTTTAATTCACTGCATGTTATACTTCAGTGGAGATAACCGACATTAACGATAATATAAGTCTTTACCTAATTCTTTACCTTTGAATAACCTAAGTAACAAAGAAGTTTTTAGTTATAGTATCTCTATAACATAAGAAAACATAACAACATAAAGAACACAAGGAGACGGATAAACTACCGTTCTATTTCGCTGTTTGTCTATCTTGACATGTTAGTTATAGTATATAAGTTGTATTCCTTCATCTCCCCGGTTCTCCCGTCTTGATTAGATCCTGTTTCTTATTAAATGGTTACGATAAATCTTGATTTTAATTGGCAACGAAAGACATTCGGCGAACAAATAGAAGGTTGACAACTATACTATATAAGGTACATTCTACCTATGTTTGAAGGAAAATTGAAAATCAAGTTTTAGTTGGAGTATCTAATTAACATAAGAAAACTTAATAATATAAGGAACATAAGGAGACAGGTAAACTACTGTTATACTTTGTTAGGGGTTGACTTAGACATGTTAATTACTGTATCCCCCCAGCTCCGCTGAGCAGCTAGAGACCGGTCCCCGGCGTGAAGTGCCGTGCCTTCGTTGTTTACGAAGCTCATTCCTGTGTGTCAAGAGTAGGAAGTGCTACGACTCGGCCGGAAAGAGTGAACGATGCTCCCTGTCTCACGGTGGGCACAGTTGTGAACCCATCCCTTCCCCTACAATAGAGTGGCTGAATTTGCTTTAGGCTGGGCTGTACGATAGCGAGGTGAGTTTTAATAAATAGCGCTCTTTTATCTTTCCTAAGCTGACTTTTTATGTTCTTGTAGGAGGGCAAGAAGCATCTTACGATCGTGAAGCGGCAATTGAGGGAGTTCGAGAGAAGTACCTCTAAGGCTATTCTTACTCCGGTGCCTACTCCTACTCCTGTCATTAAAAGCTATACTCTGTATATACCTGTCTTACTTAGAGGCCTTTCTTTACGAAAAGGTTATAACATAAACTTGCTTCTACTTATCTTGATCTTAATTGGCAATAAAAGGAATTCGGCGAACAAATAGAAGATTAACAATAGTACTATATGTTCTACCTATATTTAAAAAGGTAATTTAAGAATTATCTTTAGCGGTCGCTTAGTATAACTATACAAGTTAGGTTACTCTTTAAAAGACAATGTTTAGTTTGATTAATGTACTTGTAAACTTAAGGTTTTAAGAATAGAAGATATAACTTTAGGCGGAGAGGAAAAGGTACTGTTAATTTAGCTAATTAAGGGTGAGGAGCCTCTAGAACCTTTACAAGGGGGTCAGGGGGGGCTCTATTTATATATATAAAACTACCTAAGTTTTTAATGTGCGTATATATACCTAGTAGAACTTAAAGCTAAGGTAGCTAAACATAGTACTAAATAGACTAATATATTTATACTAGAATAAATATATAAAAACAAGTTAGATAATTAGAAAGATAACAAGGTAGACTAATTTATCTAGAATAGTTAAGGTTAATTGTAATTAGTTTAATGAGTAGCGTACAGTCTTATAATAACCTACCTAGGTAATCAAAAGAGTTTTAGTTACAGTATCTACAGCACATTGTATAACATAGGAAAACATAACAATACAGATAACACAAGGAGACCAAGACGCCAACCTTTACCTTCGTTAGAAACCTCCCTCACCTAGATATGTTAGTTACTATACACGAGTAATGCTCTTTACTTGTTCGCCTTAACCAGATTATATTTCTTACGAAAAGTTCGCTTCTACTTAAACTTAATTGACAGCAAAAGAGATTCGGCGAGCAAGAGACAGGTTGACAACGAGATTGTGTATTGTACCTATTTTAAGTATCTTAGTTAGGCAACAACTAAATAGTTCCTAAGCCTGCCTCTTATCGATGGTAGTCAGTTGATCCCGACAAAATACTCGTTTCCCTGGTCCGAATTGAGCAGCGAAGGACGGGACCATGGGCCTTTGAACTCGGCTCGTGCTGTGCTGTAGATGTGACAAGGTGCAGTGTCGCTTAGTATTATTTTCTAAAGAAGGAAGCAAGCAAGTATACTCAATCAATGTGCAAAAAAGAAAAAAGAAGACTAGGTGCAATTGAATTGATGAGTGGTGGGTTGTAAAGGATCAAACATTTCAGCGAGTTGCAAGTATATCCCTTTAACAACACGCGAACCACAAACGTCCTCCTATAGATATCTACAAGGAGCTTTCATTCCCGATATCGCCACTCCTCGTCTTGCCCAAGCCATTCGTCCGCCAAACATAGTAGTCCCCAGCAGACATGATGGGATACTTCATGGGATTGTCGTGACTGATACACGTAGCAACAGGTTCCAACATCTGTCTGCGATCGAAACCCCAGAAGAAGGGTGCCGAGTAGCGTTCTCGACCGCTCTTGTTGATTACGCGATGGACGGTTGATTTAAAGAAGTCGTTTGTTTGTCGCATGAAGCAGTCAGCTATGTTGACGACAAAGGAATTCGGGACGGGCTTGGCTTTGATCCAATTTCCTGATTTGCTGTCGAGATTCGATGTTAATGATTCTTGTCCTCTCTCGACATTTCATCTGTGGAAGGATGAAATTGGGTATAGAGGTTGCAGTCGATGATGGAAACGACCACCAGGACTGAACGCTGAACTTACCTGAGGACTTCCAATCCGCCAGCCTCGTCCTGAGTGACGATGGTAAAACACTCGACGTCTGTATGCGCTCCGATGCCATTCTGGTCATCTACCGAGTGAGCTTGTTGTGGGTAGTGCAGGATGCGCATGCCGGCTTCGGGACGCTTGATGTAGCCATCGAAGGCGTCCTCGCGCAGATGCAGCGCCAAGGCGAAGATGCGAGTTAAGCGACGCGAGAACTGGACGAGCGCTGTGTGGTAGTCGTACAGGCTTTCTTTGAAACCAGGGAGGTCTGTGGGCCAGATGCTGATGGGATTCTCGGTTGGGTCAATGGCTTCGGGGTCGTGTTGGGCTGAGTAGGCCCAGTTGAAAGCTTCGCTGAGATCTGGATTGCTGGTGGTTAGTTGGAAGTGAAGTCAAGTATAGCTGAAGTTTTGCGGGGAGCTGAGAACTGAAATGTACCTTTTTGTTTCCAGCCGTTGCGGTTGTAGTGTTCCATGGGGTGAAACCCGACGTATTCATTTGGTACTAATCCTGTATAAACCTCCATCTTCTTTTGCTCCGGCAAAGCGAAGAACCTCTTAGCTTGCTCCAGCACCTCTGTTCCAAGGCTTGCATCTATGCCCTGATTGCAAAGGCCGTCAGTTTGGATGAAGGTTGAATCGTGGGGTGTTTGATAGTGGGGTGAGGTTATACATGATTGACGACATAGAAAAATCCAATGCCGGAAGCTGCCTCTCTGATCTCCTCGGCGACTGCTTGGCGTTCGGATAGTTTGGCGCTGTAGATTCGAGATACGTCGATGATGGGGATTTCATTGTTGGAGAGGTCGCTTGAGATGTTGGAGGTTGCGTGTACGGTTTGGCCGTTCATCAGTTTGACTGTGATGGGCTTTTCTGCCTCGGTCGACGTGACTACGGACGGCATCTCGCTAGTGCTTGAAGGCGAGCTTCTACTGAGTCAGGAATGATAGAGTTCAAAGGATTTTGGACTCAACAGTTTGTCCGGTTACGTTATTGGCTTTGGGGTAGAGCTTGGTTTGTGGATAAGTGTGGGTAGCCAGAGAGGTGTGCTTACTGAAGATTTGGGTTCTACAGTTTTGCTATTCGCTGGTCTATTGAGCCAGTTAGAAGATGCGTCGAAAAGTGCTCTTAACGTTGAGAAACATCTCCGACGACGGAGAACTGCTCTGATCCTTATCATGATGGGACGACTCTATCAGCTTACCAACAGTGGGATGATCGTCATCAAGCTAAAGAACCAGGTTACTCGACCAATTACATCTTGAGGATATATTGATTTTGAGACGGGAGAACTACAAAGCTACTCACTTATTCGGGCAGTGCGCCAACGATTTTATCATGACTTTTTGGCTCTCTCTTCCAATATTGGTGGTCGGTTTTTCAACACAGTATCCTGTGACTCGAAGTCAGATCCCAGGTGTTGTTACTCGATGGGTTATTGCTAAGTAGTACAGCAGTCTTAAGCTAAATACATCATAGGACATGTACAGGAAGAGTGGTTCTATCTTAAAATGTTAAATAGTAGTCAGCAATGTAGTTGCGCACGAGTAGTTAACATAACCTACCATTTTATAAGCAGGTACGACATCTAATACCTGTTGCTATATCGACAAGCAAACATATTGTTGAACCTTCCACGAGAGAATGTATTTACATCAGCAATTCTACAGTTTAGCAGATTTGTTGATATATGCCAACACGAGGTACACCAGTGTGTAGCAAGAGCCAGTTATCAACGACCTCTAGGACATCCCGATTTTGACTACAGATTATGGCAGGGTTTTGGGTTGAATATGCTGTTTGGAGCGGGCAGATATTAGAAACCTTATAGATAAGAATTACTAGGGGATGTGTAGTGCTCTAATTGTGACGTTCTTTCACTCGTCTGATGCTTTGAACTGCTATATTGGCTACGAGGGCTAGGAACTGGTTTGGCCTTCTAGGCGAACTAGAGACTCTATATAGAATGTTGCATTGTTTGGTGGACAATAATCAACTCATAGCCTTAGATATCGATATATCGCGCCTTGCAGTTGTACGTGCTATTGACCTTTAATTCCAGTGGTAGGCGTTGGTCTCCTTTGAAGTCATACCAACGCCTTCCAAGTCCCCTTTAATCAGCAAGTCGATAGGTTGATACCCTGGCCACCGTAGCTTCTCCAGATGGACGCGACCATCAACCACGGACATTCGTGCACATCTTTTACCCATTGCACGCATTATTTCCCGCCTGGACTGTTGTCCCTGCAGCAGCAAGATTCGCGCCACTACATGGCAGTCAGTAAGCGAGCAAGTTGCTCTGCGGTTCTCCGAGGAGGTTGGTTGTCTGCTGCAGACTGCTGGGGTCGTTGTAGCTGATTGTGGAGTCCGTGACCGATATTTGACTTTTATGCACCATGTGTAGGTAGGTATACATCATAAACACATGCCCAAGAGCAGGTTCGGCACTTCTCTCACGCCCCCGATGGACTTTGTTGCATGTCGTGGAGAGTTTGATCGCCTCGAGAGATTGTCGTGGTGGTTTCAATAATCTTGTCGGTTCGATCAGGTAAAGCTGCAGCGAGTTTGGTGGCTCCCTTGCCCCTGTTCAGCTGAGGGTTCGGGACCACGCCTGGCCGTTCATGGATGGCCCTGCGCTGTATGTCAAGTAGCGAGCCGCTGTTCAGCCCATCTGGGACCATTTTGTCCGACTTGACAATGACAATGAACAACCATGTCATGCCACACCAGCCCCTCCACACTCTTGTTGCATCTCTTCTCCCCTCAATGATGCAGCTCTACAGGGTCCAGATGCACGCGCAACGTGGGGACTGTCCATACGTATGCTCTTGATTTTTCTGTTTGATTCTCTTTGAAATCCCCAAGTTTTGGCTCTAGTCGTACCTAGCTCGAGGGTGACAAAGTACCGACTCCTACCTATTCTTGCATGTGGTGTCCCGAACTGCGATGGATTGACGCCGTGGCTGCACGCCAGATGTTCTCGCAGCCGCCACGACGTCAGAGTCCAGCTTGACATTGTTGTTCGCCACTCCCCGCGCCCTGAAGCATGATACTGTACGGTACTGTACTGTATTGTTCCACGATGAACAACCGTGAACGCCTGCGAACTCAATTGAATTGCAAGTCCAAGTCGTCGTCTCCATCAACACTTGTGCCAAGTCACCTGTTTGTCCCACAATCCTAGCATTGCACAACCCCCCCCCCCCCCCAGCGCAAATCAGGGATCCCCTTCGCCAATCTCAATTCCCTCTCAAGCCACAGCCTGCCGAGAGACAAACAACGCAAATCTCTCCCCCTTGCGGCCTGGATATTGACAGGGAAATTTGCAGTAGCTCTGCAAGCTAGCTGCTCTCAAGTTTCTCGATTCTGGTGTTGCAACGAGGTGACGAGAGTTCCCTCCGTCCTTCTCCTTCGCCCTCGCTACATATTCACAGCGGTCGCCCTCGAAGCCATCCGCTCCTGCGTCAACATCAACAACCTCGACTTCTGACGGCGCTGCAATATCGCGCAGCATCAGGCAGCCAGGCAACATGGTACGCCGCTGTCGCAATGCCATCAAATTCATGAGCCTTACTGACACCATCAATTGCAGTCTTCAGGACCCAACAGCAGCACGGGGAAGTCGTCCTCGCTCTCAGGTCTCGTCTCGACCTTGGTGCCAGTCCTCATCTCCGCTGCCATCTTCACCACTCTCTTCTTGATCTTCCGACGACGTCTAATCCGCGTCTACCAACCTCGAACCTACATCAAGACCCTCCGCCCGAACGAGAGAACCGAGAAGAGTCCAGATGGCTTGCTGAGTTGGTTGAGTCCCTTCAAGGCCGTCAGCGACACCTACGTGCTTCAGCATCAATCCCTCGATGGCTACCTCTACCTACGCTTTCTCAAGATGATGGTAGTCATCTGCTTTGTTGGATGCTGTATCACCTGGCCCGTTCTATTCCCTATTAATGCAACCGGTGGCGGTGGAGCGCAGCAGCTCGATATCCTTTCTTTCAGTAATGTCGTAGACAAGAAGCGCTACTATGCCCACACATTTGTTGCATGGGTCTTCTTGAGTGAGTGTTATCCATTTGATCGCGCCATCTCTGCTGATCAATCTAGGTTTCGTCATGTATGTTATTACCCGCGAGACTATCCACTCTATAAATCTGCGCCATGCCTACCTGCTTTCTCCCTTCAACTCGGCGAGAATATCCTGCCGAACGGTCCTTTTCACTTTCGTGCCCGAAGAGTATCTCAAGATCGAGAGGCTCCGCGAGCTCTTTGGTGTTTCAATGAAGAGAGCTTGGATTGCTACCGACTGTGACGATTTGCAGGAGACCATTGACAATAGGGATAAGGTGGCAATGAAGCTGGAGAATGGCGAGATCAAACTCTCAAAGACGGCCAACGACAAACGATTGAAGGCTGAGAAGAAGGCGGCCAAAGCAGCAAAGAAGGGCAAGAGTGATCAAAACATCGATGCAGCCAAGAAGACTCCAACAAACGGCAACGCCGATGTTGAGACTGGTACGGTTGCTGCTAAATGGCTCAACAAAAAAGACCGCCCAACTCATAGGACTGGCAAATTTGGCCTGATTGGAAAGAAGGTTGATACCATCGAATGGTCAAGAGCTGAACTCGGAAGACTCATTCCTGAAGTTGAGAAAGAACAAGCTGCCCGACAACATGGCGAGGGTAAAATCTTGCCCTCCGTATTCGTCGAGTTTACTACCCAAGCTGCTGCAGAGGCAGCTTACCGAAGAATGAGTGTCAGAAAAGCTCCTCATATGGATCCCCGTGCTATCTCTGTCAAGCCAAGTGAGATCGTCTGGAAAAACTTGAAGATGGGAAAGACATCACAGAAGATCCGCATGGCCCTTGCAACAACCTTCATCGTTCTCATGATCATATTCTGGGCTATCCCAGTGGCTGTTGTCGGTGCTATTAGCAACATCAACTACTTGACCGGAAGTAAGTCCATACCCACCAATCAGCTTTAATCGGAAGCGATGTCTTTTTACGACTTTTATGCTAATTATTTCACCCAGAGTTGACCTTCTTAAGCTTCATCAACAACTGCCCAACTGTCCTTCTGGGTCTCATCACTAGTCTGCTTCCATCAATTATGCTCTCAGTTCTGATGGCCATGGTGCCCGTCGTCTGTCGTTGTATGTCTCTCAGGCCTTGGATATATCGATTGATACTGATTTCTTGACAGTAATGGCCAAACTTGGCGGCGAGGTTACAACCCCAAACATTGAACTCAAGTGCCAGTCTTGGTACTTCGCCTTCCAAGTTATCCAAGTGTTCATCGTGACAACCTTGTCATCAGGAGCTGCAGCCGTCGTTAAGGATATTATCGACAACCCAGGCACTGCCACAACCCTTCTAGCCACCTCTTTGCCAAAGGCTTCTAACTTCTATATTTCGTACATTATTGTGCAAGGACTTGGAATAGCTGCAGGCAATCTACTCAACATCGGAGCATTGGTCATGCTAACAGTTGTTGGCAAGTTCCTTGACAAAACACCTAGAAAGATGTTCAAGCGTTACATTACTCTTGCTGGTCTAGGGTGGGGAACACTATATCCTCAGTTCGGCAACTTAGGAGTCATCGGTAAGTTTAGGACAATCCCGCAAAATGGACTATCACTGACACCGCACAGCAATATCTTATGCAATCATCGCTCCTTTGGTCATGGGTTTCGCAACCATTGGGCTGGGCCTCGTCTACATCGCCGTCCGATATAATTCTCTCTTCGTTCTTACTAACAATGTCGACACCAAAGGCAGAGCCTACGCCAGAGGTCTCCAACAACTGATGGTAGGTGTTTACATCTCCGAAGTTTGTCTCATCGGCCTTATGGCTATTAACACCGCTCCGGGTCCCCTTGCTCTTATGATCGTTTTCCTCGTCGCAACAGCAATATACCACGCCATGATGCGCCATGCTCTCAAGCCTCTTCAAATGTACCTCCCAGATACCGTTGAGCACTCCACCGCTCTCTTCTCCACCGCCGATCACAAATCCTACGACGCCAAAAAGTCAACCGGGACTCCAATCGACGCACCACTTGTCCTCCCAGGATCTTTCGGAAGCAAGAAATCACATCTTCTCGCAAAGCTTTTCAACCCCGCCAAGTTCAAGTCCTTCCACACAGTTGGCTCTGAGATTCCCGCCTACGAGCCACCGTCATATGAGGAAGTCGAAGCCGACCGTGCGTTCTATGACCCCGCTATCAATTCTCCACCTCCTGTATGCTGGATCGTTCGTGACGAAATGGGTATTTCTCAGCAGGAGGTTCGGGACAGCAGCAAGGTGGTCAGCATCTCAGATGACTATGCGCGGTTCAACGAAAAGGGCAAGGTTGTTTGGGATGAGAATGAATTGCCTTCTGTTCCGATCTACGAGAAGAGGATTGATTATTAGATCTCCTATTTACGATGATACCACTAGCGATGATCATTAGATCTCCGTGCCTTTGAAAGCGTGTGTTTTACTTGTTGGGAATGTTTTACTACAACATGGACATGATACCTGGATGCGTTTGATGGATGGATAATGGACTCAATCATTGCAAAGGGGGCGAATGATGACGAGATTTATACCTTGCGATTTTTAAAACCTTCTGTCGGAGTGGGGAGGCTTGTTGTCGATACCAATAATTCTTCTTCTGTTTTTACGAGACCACTTCATAGTGGAATAATCATTATATTCTTAACCCTTACTGTGCTCGTTCTTTCTACGTGCAAGTGAAAGAGCGAGCTGTTCTTGAATTCAAGCAAGTATAGTGAACATTGCATCCGCTCCCTTTCAAACATACTTGCAATTTTCCATCACGCAACATACTGTATTTCCTGCCAGCCTTTTTCTTCTGAAACAAAAGGAAAACTCCTCATGGTTGTTAACTAATATCTGCATTCCCAACACGGAAAAAATCAATCGTTTACGGTAATGTATACAGTAAAGTCATGAATCAAATTCCTTGCGTGGTCGGCTTGCTCAAGTAGATAGGTAGGCTATATAGGGGTTATTACTATGTAATGAAGCTCGTGTTTATGAATCCCCTTCTACATCATACTCCTTAAAACCACACGTCACAAAACACAGAAATCGATGTCAACCTCATCTCCCTCATGATTCATAACCTTTCCAAGCGGCTCCCTTGATATGCACACAGCAACGAAGAGATTCACATCAAGATACTGAGCGTCCTCGGCACGCAAATTGTAGAGGAATCACAGACCTACTGATTCTCATCTTGTAGAACATACACGCTATGAGCCCGGAGGGTGTAGAGATATTGTATTCCTGATTCAAAGCCTTGACTTTCCTGCCTATATAAACCTTCTCTCCCCCAGCTTCCAATTGTTCTTTTTCTTTCTTACTAAACATCCTTACCACCTGACAATAAGACCATTGTACATTAGCAAAACAGCACCACAACACAACGCACAACCAAAAGGCCAAACAAAAAGAAAAATCAACAACAAAAATGTGTTATCGCCAGTGGTACCAATGTAAGGGATGCAACTACGTCTGGGGTGGAAGATACGTCGATTGTCCCTACGTCGGACGCAATATCCCGGGCGTGCACTGGAATACTTGGAACCACAAGGTGGAGATGGTGGATGCACCTTGTGATAATTGTCGTCCTGAGAGTTAGATGGGTAGAGGGAGCCGAGTCGGGAGAGGATTGGGGAGGGCTGTTGATGGTCGATAGGTGAGGTGAGGGAAAGGGAAAGGGAAAGCAAGGATAAGATGACTATGATGGATATTTCCATTGTATCATTAGGTCTTAATCGATGAGCTTCTTTCTATACCTGACTTTTTGTCTCTGGGTAGCAGGACTCTTGATTACTAAAGGTTCTAAAGTGACTAGGATCGTGGAATTGAATTGTTGTGACTTGACTTTTATAGGGGTTGGTAGAGAGATGTAGAGGTGGTGTTGTATAAAGCTATGTATCTAGGTATAGTAGATAAAAATACTTGGGATCTTAACTTGTATTAAAAGAGAATTACTTATAATAATAGATATAACACTTAGTGTTCTTTTAAATCTATGATGTATAGACTAATAATAGGTTCTAGTTAGATAGTCTTTACTATAGTCATATAGTTAAAATAAATCTTTATAGTTTAAAAGAGAAAATTAGTGATTAAATAAAGATAAGAAGTAAGGTAAAATAGTTATCTATCTAATGCTTAAACAGTTTAATTTATTTGTCTTTTAGTTTCTATCAGTAATTTAGGGCTAGATTTAGTAGTCTTGTTAAAAATAAAAACTTATTATCGAAATAGTACTATATCTATTTGGAACAATGTTGAATTAGTAAAACGCTTAAACTCAAGTCTCTTGATTTTGGCAACAAGGTTGAACTTGACAACAGTTATCTAGTACCTTAGCTTAACTTAATCATTAAATGAAAATAGCTAATTATAAGTACTTTATATTCTAGAATACACTACTTAGAAGACACGCCGGGAGTATAGACTGTGTTCTAAGCATTGGCGGAAGGGGTTCGTGTAGGGTGACAAAGACAGAGACAGTAAGATTAAAAATCATGTATAATAATAGAGAGAGAGAGAGAGGCCGGAGCCAGAAATATACACAGGAAGGGACGGAAACTAGTAATAGCCTCCCACATGTGTGCCTGCCTTGTAACAGTTTGAGAATCAAGTTTCTAAAAAGCCGCGTTTTCTATGTGCCTGGAAGTTGAAAGTGTGCTAAAAATTGTCTGTAGCAATAGCTGTATACTGATTACAGCATAAAAGGGAAGAAAAGGGTTGTTTGAATAGAATCGTAACGACTTGATAACACCACACATTTGGTGCTAAAAGATCATCATCATATTTGACTAACAATCTTAACTAACATTCGGAAATTTCTCCGCATTAAGCTCATCTACTGCCTTTCGACATGCCTTGGCATTTTCCAGTGCAGTCGGCATATCGGAATGTAAACAGATACTGAACGGCTTGCCACCAAATCCAAGCGGTAGCTTCTCTCCCTGCTTGTCTACAGTAGCGTCCGTCCGACCAATTGACATTGTCCGATTGTAGATATCTTCGACCGTCGCCATCTTGATCTGAGCAATGGGAACAAGCTTCATATCCTTTGTGTACTCGACATCAACATAGGCCTCCTCGATGAAGACTAGACCTAACTCGTCGCAAATGGCTTTCTCGTCATCTGAGCCCTTTGCACCGTAGACGGGCACGTTGAAAACTTTGCAGGCTTCTAGCACAGCTCTGCAGATCTTCAGATCTCTTTGCATGTAGAAGAATAGCTCGCCGTGGGGTTTGATGTGATTGAGTGGTACGCCCTCGGAATCGAGGATGGCTTTTAATGCGCCTACTTGGTAGAGGATCATGGCGAACATATCTGATGGGTCAATGACCATCTGTCGTCTACCGAATCCGAAGAGGTCTATCGACTCAAAATCAACTACGTGCCAGGCCAAGACGTCGCTATACGTAATTACCTTGTAGCCCTGGATGGGCGCCAGCCTTTTTCCCATGGAGCTTAGCAAGTTTAACGGTTTTGACCATTAAACTAGGGTCTCCAGCGTGGAAGCCACAGGCAATGTTGGCCACATCGGTATACTTCATCAACTCCTCATCTGGTCCCTGCAAAATTGTCAGAGCAGATTCCATGTGTGCTTTCGACGCCTTCGCATACCATTTTCCACTTTCCAAACCCCTCCCCCATATCGCAATTAATCTCAATCTTCTTGACATGGTCTTCCATAGTGATGATCGATGATGGGTGCTGGGTAGTTCCTGATCTGCGAAATATTGCTTATAGTCTCCACAGAGAGGAGAGAAGGGAAGAAAGAAATACTTCAAAGACACACTTGTGAAGATGTAACAAATCCCAAATCCCACTATAGTTGGCTAGGTAGTCCGCAGTTCTACGAGGCTATAAGCTGATCGATCCACCAGAGTATGAAGTTATACAAGGTTGAGGAACTCCTACAGTACGAGTAAAGCCCTTATCGAGCCCAATCACCCAAAGTTGGGGTTGGAGGCGCCGGACTTGAAAGATGGGGGCTTGAGAGGAGAAGCCCGCCATTGACGCCGAAGACTGGGGTTCGCTTGCAACATCGTGTCGCTAAAGCCATCCCAAGAATTGCTGAAGTGCTCACCACAGTGCAGCCAGAGGAGGGAATGGTCGTTTCAAGCTCAAGCCTACGGAGCAAGCACACCCTGCCAGTGTTCATCGCGACGCGCTAAAGATATCTCTTCCGTCGCATCCCCTTGTTCCCCGTAGACAGGATGTCCCATTGGCCTTTCGCACAACTTACTTTCTCTTATCAGTGGGCAGAGAAGTGCTTCGCATCTCCCATGATAACAGGTTCGGCGTATTTCACTTTCCTGCGAGGGAATGGGAAGATGTACGGTAGAAAGGAGGTAGCAAGGTTGCCTCTATGTACGTACCGTACGAGTGTTTTGGAGGCTCGTCCGGCTAACCTTCTCTCCGAATCCGAGGCCTACGGCCGTCCTATCGCCTCTACTTGTATCTGTAGCTGCCCCAGTCCAGTGTTGCCCTGGTATAGATAGGTATCCAGTGCAGAGTTAACGCTCCTCTTTTTAAGCTTGAGATTGCCACATGGTTAAGTATTGGCCTCGTCAAAGGTAATGGGATCAGAGATAAGGTGATCAGATCACTTGATATATAAAGAAATCGTTCTCCACGATCCGCTTTTCCTTCTACGAGATCTCAAAAAGTACTGTTCTTAACTTGTGGTACAATTTGCTTTCAACATGGCGGACATTATTCAAATCCAACCACCCTTTAGTCAAGGTGTTGGCTATGGTGTTGTAATCGGCCTCGGGGCAGCTTTTGCCCTTGGCATGTCTTTAGTCTCATGGTTTCTGGCCAAATACTTTGCAGAGAAGCAGGATTCTGAGATGTTCATGACGGCAAAGCACAGCGTCAAAACCGGGCTTACAGCATCGGCAGTTGTCTCTTCTTGGACCATTGCAGCGACGCTTCTGAGCTCAACCTCGTGTCAGTATACGTGCCACTCTACCGATCATTGGAAAGTTCTGACAACAGCACAGATGGCTACTCTTATGGAGTCTCGGGGCCTTTCTGGTACGGAGCTGGAGCAAGTGTGCAGATTCTGTTATTTTCAGTCGCCGCCATCGAGTTGAAGCGAAAAGCTCCAAATGCGCAGACCTTTCTACAAGTTGCAAAACACAGATATGGAGCTCCAGCACACATCGTTCTCTCTTGTTACTCCCTACTCTACCAAGTCATCACTACTGTCAGTCTCTTAGTGGGTGGCAGTGCCGTATTTAGCCTTCTGACAGGTGTTAATCGCGATGCCTTGTGCTTCTTGTTCCCAATCGGAGTGGTGAGTTCTGATCAACCTTGGGACTTGAGCGGATCCTGACAGCAATTTAGGTAATCTACACTCTTTGTGGAGGAATCAAAGCCACCTTCTTGACGGACTGGATTCACACTGTGGTCATTTTCGTGATTATGATGATGTCTGCATTTGTTGTCTATACAACCTCGTCAGTTATTGGATCTAGTGACAAAATGTGGGAACTTCTTACAACGGCTACCGAACTCCATCCGGTGGCAGGAAATGCAGAAGGCTCCTATCTCACTATGAGGAGTCAAGAAGGTGGATATATCGGTCTGGTCTTTGTTGGGGCTGGCTTTGCAGCAGCCGTGGATTCCCAGCTTTTCCAAAAAGCTATTGCATCCGATCCCGCGGGCACTCTCGGTGGATATCTCCTCGGTGGCACGTCGTGGTTCACAATCCCCTTTGTTCTCGCAACAACCTTTGGCTTAACAGCAGCTGCCACTGAGCATCTTCCGTCCTTCCCCACGTACCCGAACCGCATGAACTCCTACGAGGTCGCATCTGGACTGGCGATGCCATACGCGGCAATAGCAATTATGGGTAATGGAGGTGCCTTTGCAGTACTCCTCATGGTTTTCATGGCAGTCACGTCAGCCATGTCTTCAGAAACTGTAGCAACCACAGCACTTCTAACCTACAATCTTTACCAATCATACATCAATCCCAAAGCAACCGGCAAACAACTACTTCGATTTTCCAACTTCATCGTCCCCGGGTTTGCCATAGTGGCCGCGGGCATCGCTTGCGGCATGAACCATGCTGGTTTCTCCGTAAGCTTCCTCATCACCATTTCAGGTATCCTAGTAGATTCTGCCATTGTACCGATGGCCTGTACGATCATGTGGAGCAAACAATCCAAATTTGCCGTCATCGCCTCTCCAATTATCAGTTCCGCTTGTGCACTTCTCGCCTGGTTGCTCACAGCCCGCTCAACCGAAGGTGCAATAACCATTGCAACACTATCCACCAACCTTCCGCTCGTAGCCGGCAACATGTGTTCTCTGTGCGCACCCCTGGTTCTAACACCACTTTTTACTTTCATTCGATCGGAGAGTTATGATTTCCAGAAATTCAAGGAGGTCAAGCCCGCTGATGATTATGAGGATGGGGATGAGCATTATGTTCCTGAAACTACGGCTGAGATGGAGGTTGCTGTCGAGGCAGCACGTACCCACGAGGAGAAGAACGAGAGGGTTCTTTTCCGCGCAAGAAAATGGGCTATCTATGCAAGCATTGCTATGACGCTCATCTACCTTATTCTCTGGCCAATTCCCATGTATGCCACAAGCTATGGTAAGAAACCTTCGCCTTTTTCCACCACTCCCGTAGTCATCTTGAAATCCTGAAAACTGACATTAGTATTTCCTAGTATTCTCCAAGGGCTTCTTCAAAGGCTGGATCGTTGTGGTCTTCATGTGGGCGTTCTTCGCAACTGGTACAATCACCCTTTTGCCAATTTGGGAAAGCCGTGATTCCCTCGCCAAGTTTGCCCGCTATGTTGCTAGCGGAAAGATCTCGAAGAGTGGCCCCTCCACTAAACCAATCATGACTATGGGCGTCTCTACTGTGGTTACTTCCGAAAAGGGTTTGGACCAGGCTACCGATTCCAAGGGTTCCGAGAAGATCTCTAGTTCTGGTCTGTAATTGGAACTTGCACATAGAATATTTGTGTTGCAATCTATATGGTGTTCGGCTTCCGTGATGGACAACGTTGTATTGTATTCTTAGCTTAGATAAATAGAGTGTTACCATTAGATATGATACACCATAAACTCATATCTTTCGGAGCATACCTCGAAGACCTAATTTACACAAAAATCCCTTGTAAGTTTAATGTAACTCAGACTTTATATACAACAATCTGCTAGCGACCCTTCTTTTCTAAGTTAGTAGGCTATTTCTAGTAATTTAAGTACATATCGTAACTAAAACATTCTTATAACTATAGACTACCTGTCTACTTAAAAGTAGGGATGGGAGGGAGCGTGTATTAACAGCCTCTGTTATACCATGGATACAAGGCGAGCTGGTCTGTAAAATATTAGCCGCCCTAGCATTTTCGTAGGTAGTCTGCCTCGCTTCGCATAGGCTGTGCCTTATACCATAGCCGACCACCAGTGAGACCACAAGCGCCCAACGTTCCCAATGTGCTAGGCTGCAGACCAAAATCAGACCACAATTTTCAAATTGTTGGATTGGCGAATACACCTCACGATCAGAGAGTGGCTTAGCAGCCTCATGAATGTAAGTCAGTTGGAGTTGTCCTGAAAACGTCATGTGATCAAACACCATTGCCATGTAGTAAGCACAAATATTGAATGAATAACTCAACACAAGTGGCAACTTTTTCAGTATTTGGAGATTGAAGAGTCAAAATTATGTATGTGTTTGTCCTCTCACCGAGAAACCTGGTATTTGTACCATTGCGTCGGGTCGACTTATTGGGAAGTGTTTGTTGGTTAGGCGGATTCGCTCGCTTGTCCAGTACATACAACACGCATGCATGAATGTATCTCGAGGCTGAGTTCAGAGCATCCACACCTCACAACTTCATACATAATAAACACAAGCCAAGTGGCTCCATACAACTACCACTTTGTCTAAATCGCTCTCACAAAAACCCTCCACCACTGGCATAAGTCTCGCCATCTTAAATATATTTCCAGATTTGCACCTGCCTTTTGGTTTGTCTTTTCGAACAATATGCCATCCGCTGGCTCTACCAGTGAACTTCCTCCATCTCCTTCACTACCTATCACTCCACCAAAGATAGAGAGACCAGCAGTCAAAGCTGCTGATTTATGCGTTGGTTGTATTATCTGGCTGCCTCCCAAATCACAGTGTATACCAGCCTCCATCCGATGTACACGGCCTGCTCAATGCTGCGGGAATAAGTTGTTGGATGGTAAAGGATATAACCATCCAGCTGTTGTGTTGCAGATCCGTCAGAAAGTGGGAAGCCTTATTTTAGGAGATTTAGAATGTGTAGTTGCTGGTGTAAGTTCTTTCGTTCTCTTTGCACTTTTGCGCGTTCGTTGTTACCTGGTTTGGTAGTACTAATTGCATGTTGGAGGAAATCTAGATTACATCATTTGGCGGACTAGATATCGAAATTCATTCCCAAAATCAACAACGTCTTGGAGGTCGAGCGGATGTTCAATTCTCTGTCCCTATCAAACATGATGACTCAGGACTTGGGTTACGTCTAGAAGATGGGAGGTTCTTGCAGAAACAGTCTTATGTTCTCTGTCAACATCTGTATACTGTTCCTGTGTCGCTTCTTCGTACCTTCGGATTTCACCACAGCAGAGCTTACAAATTGCGACTTGACGAAAGCAGTTATGTGATTTTGAGCATGAAACTTGGGATACAACCTGATGTCTTCCAAGAGACAAATACGTTGTGGGAAACTGCCCAGTTGAGACTGGAGTCTTTGCGTTATACTGGTGGGCTTGTTGACGAGGAGTTAGGATTGGGTGGACGGCCGATTGTGCGGAGGGAGACTATATACCCGCAAGATATTGCGAGAGGCGCTTCAACAAGACTCTTGGATCATTCGCCAATAGTTGGGCTTGGTTATGGTACTATCTCGGCAACATCATCTAGGTATTATAATGCTGCGGAAGCTAGTTCGAGGGTCAGCAATGGAGACGATGAACATGAAGATGGAGAGACAGTCCCGTCTTTTGTAAAGTTTCTTTTGGTTGTTGCCGTAGTTGCTATTGTTGTTGTCGTCAGTATTTCATGCTTTTGGTAGATACTTGGGGATTATCTAGGACTTGGCATCTCAATCTGAGGATGAGTATCTTTCATGTATTACCTTTTTCTAAAGCGAATAAAGAGTAATGACACTTCGAGCTTAAGAATCCCCAGAAAAAATTGCGTTGTGATTTACCAATGCAATAGGTATGTAGAAAAGCTAGTGGATTGTGCACAGCATAGTTGTAATGGAGGTTTCCCCTTTATACTAGAACCTAAACTCATTAGGAGACTCACTTTTATATCAACCTATAACAAACCAAAGAAAGTGCGAATATCTCACTACTAAACAGAAATATCCCTTTTTAACTCCTTATTATTATTATACCTTTTATTAAAATACCCTTATCTCCTAATTGATAGCCTATAGTATAACTATTCCTAGCGACAATTAGCCTTGTAGCAAGGATCCGAAATCTATTACCTACGCAAAGTACTCTAGTATATCCTTCACACACATATCAGTCCGACCTATCAGATCCTCACTTATCACCCAACTGTCAGAACGCACTCGATCTAACCTGGCCGCGACCAGGGTTGATAGGACCTTTAGAATACATCACCTTCTCCCTACATCATACTTCACTTGAGATCTTGTTTTAGAACAACATCTGTTACACGTAACCAAACCCACTAAGTGTTCCCAAATCCTAACCTAACAAAACAGCTGTCAATATCCACCTCCCTGCCACCAAAACCACGCTTGTCACCTACCACAAGTAGAATAACCTAACTCAACTTCCTTCTCCCCAATCAAAAGCATTATCTACGAGTTTAGCCTCTCTCCCCTCATTCATTACGGTATTCATTATCTATCAATCTACCTCGCTCCCTGCACAATTCTTCATCCATTTCGCACCACCATCAATCTTCTTGTCCCCCATTGCCTCAAAGAAGCGCATGCCGAGGAGATGTAATTGGATTGAAAACAAGGATGGTTCGAAGTACATCTTGACCTTGAAATACCTTTCTAACAGCCTAGCCCAGAGGGAGAGATTAGAGTTCTTTTTAGGGATATATACGCAGATGAGCTACAGTACTCCTTTTCCAAGTTTCTTATTATTTTTTGTTCTATTTTGGTTTCTTCCTGCTTCGTAGCATTTACAGTCTTTCTTCCTTCTGCGTTCTTAAGGACATAATTTGTGTTGTGGATTAGTTACGAGAAGTAATAGTTATTTATAAAAGGGTTTAATATAACCTATACATTAGAGACCAGAATCAAATCAATCCTTGACGACGGGAAATACTGTTGCTATGTTAATAGCTAATTCTGCTTCGTAAGTTTGTATACTTCGCGATCTACGCCGCTGCCACTAGTAGTAGCTAAATTGGGTTAAAACTTGCCTCGATGATGAAAGGAATGATGCGAGGGGAGGAGAAGAGAGGTGCTTAGTAGATTTATAACGCGCGGTTGGTCTGCGACATTTTGTTATCATCAAATATGTTAGAGGCAGTTGTCTGAGTTCTTATGATCTGCACAAACTATCAAAGCTATCAGCACTGAATTTGCATTCCTATGTTCCATTATCATAATCTACCGATTGCTTGTTTCCAATTCAACCAAGCCAGCCGTCATACAAGCCTACCGACTGACTCCACAAATCTGTGCCCTAAACGCCTTGCAGTCCACCCATTCCGATGTTACCCTAATGAAGCATTAATTTGATCCCTCTCCGTACCAGAATATCTCTCCAGTCAACATTACGACCATCAGGACTCTTGACGTTCCTTTTCTTTAGCCTCCATAGCTCCTCTAAAATCTCCATGGAAAGTGCTGTATGCGCGAAGCCCCGGTGCGAGAGCAATCCTTGAAGTCGTAACCGCACAATGATTATAGAATCGTCGTCCATCGTATCACCGCCTGCAATGAATAACGGGAAGAGCAACCCTCCTTCGGCCATTGATTGGTACGGTATACTCTCAAGAATACGAACGAGCTCGGAAACGTGTTGTGAGATTCGCAGATCAATATGGAGCGTGTCTTTTGGAAAGAGATCTCGTGCTTTACGGTACAGGCATATTAGTGCTGCATACCGATAGCTCTCCGCAAGTTCGGCAAGAAATTCTTGGGACACCGTCGGACACACCCAGTGAACCAACCGAGATTCAATATCTAATAGTGGCTGCCACGAGGCAAAGGTCTCCCCAGCACCTTCTACTTTCCAATCGAGATCCTCCCATATTGGCAGTTCAAACTCATCGGAATTCAAAGCACCCTGCTTAAGGCAGCAGATCTCTGATATTATTGCTAGCAATTCCGAACCCAGACCCATGAAGGCATCTAGGACTTGCTGCCCCCTCGTGAGCCAGTATGGTCCCTTGATAAGTGGTTCACAGCCCAGCGCAACGGCCCCCAGCACATCGTGGTATGCAAAGTGGCGCAGTAACCATTGTCCATCCTGTGTCTGCATGAAGCATTCCGTGCCGCTAAGTATTCTACCACCAGGTCCCAGTGCCACAGCACTCTCAATTATTGTTTTGGCGCCTTGTAGATGATCATACCATTGATTTGTAGGCGAAGCCGCAGCAACGAGAACAAGGCATGCTGCAAGTGTGCAATCAGAACTCGAGCTACTTGGGAGTGCTGACGCAAGGGAAACGAGCGCCGAAGAGCGGTATTCCGAGGCCACTGGCGAGTACGTCTCATCAAAGCATTTAATATGACCTGCCGTCCAGGCTAAAAGTGAGTTTAAAAGAGGCTGCGAGTCCATTGCCATTGGCATAAAGACTATAGCTGTCAGCTGCATTCAAAAACATGTCCATATTACCATCTGCTTGCGCATCATTCTCCCAACCCTCCATACTATCCCAACTCACCGTTTATAAAGGAATTGCTCTCCACGCTTGTCGCACAGAGCATACTCAGCACCTGCGTATAGTATTTCAACAGATATCTCTGGCTCCGTTCGTGCGCTGACGGGATAATGGTCGAAGGACTCGGATTCGGTATTAAGATGGAAAACCTTCGCCGCCTCTGCAGGGCTCTCTCCAAGTCACCATTTTCACTTGTCGGACTCGGCGTCTGCGTCTGCTGCACAATGACGGCTTCTGGTGACAGCGCTCGTGGTTCTTCGCGTCCGCAGACAAGATTCAGTCGCGTGCAGTGTCCGCAAATTGGGTAGGCCTCGTCGCATTTCTTGCGCCTGCAATGCATCGCAAGGTCAGCATCGCAATTCCTGGCTGAGAGAAGACAATTCGTATGAAGGCAGAGCGCATACCTCCGCCGGCATGTCAGACACCCAGTCCGCAATCTCGTCGTGCCCGTCCTCTTTTTCCCCTGCGGCTTCACTCTAACAAGCGCTGTCGGTGTTGTGCCTGCTTCTGAAATCTGAGGGGATGGCGACAGACTCAGCGGTGTCATACCTACACGAGTATAGGCGTGTGGTGCGTGGAGAGAGACGAGGTAGTAGTAGTAGTAGTAGTAGTAGTAGTAGTAGTAGTAGTTGTTGTTGTTGTTGATGATGTTGGCAGCAGTGATGTGTGTATATTTTTCGAGGTTCTAGAGTCACCGAGAGGGGATAAGGAAGATAGTGGCACCTCGCTATCTACATGCCAGGGATTCCCCGATCTTGTCTCCAAAGTGGGGAGCTGTTGGTGATTGGGAGGATTTGTGTGGTCACTTTAACGCGAATAGGCCCAGGAGTTCGGCCATGAGTAGGATGTGGCAGCTTTCAACCACTGAAGTATATCTTCAACAATACTGTACACTCTCAAGTAAGTTACTCTAGGTCTGTGCGTTACTAGCAGAAAAGAAGTCGTTGGTCGCTAGCAGATTTCTGTATGGAAATTCTGCGCTATAATAAAATTACAAGAAAATTCAGTATGATTAAGGTCTCTGGGGCATGCTGCCAAAGATATGAGAGTTTAGACGGAAGGTTTGCGCTCAACCACCAGAACTAGTCTTTGAAAATAAGCGACAATTTTTCAAGTCCAACCCCAATGCTCGCTCGCTAAACCGCACCAACAGTCCCCAAAGTTCTCAAGCAGTAGCATCAGCAATAATACTATCAGCCGCCTTCTCACTAATCATATAAGTAGGCAAGGCAATATAGAATCCTGGGATCTTGGGGAAAACACTAGCATCAACGACCCTCAAGCCCTGGACACCCCGTACCTGAAACTTACTATCCAACACGGCCATGGGATCATCATCAGCACCGATCGGACACGTACAACTAGCATGATGACCCCAAGCTTCCCTACGAATGAAATCTTTCATTTTGGCTTCGGTGTCTGTGGCGGCACCGGGCCAGGTTTCGCTGAAATCGCCGTCGAGGGGGATGAGGTCTGCGAAGGCACGACGGCTGTACTCCATCCCTTCGTAGATGGCTTGCACGTCGAGATCACCGCCTACTTCGAAGGAGCGGAAACGAATGTCGGGCATGTCGCGGGGATCGGTGGATCTGAGATTTACGGTACCCGCGTTGTTGCGTGAGTGTGCTTTGAGGACGATCCAGACCCAGTGTTTGGCATCTGCTAAAGCCCGGTTGGCATAGCCAGGGTAGTATCCAAAGAAGTTTGCTGGGCCTCCAGATATGAGGATGTCAGGATCGTCTTCTGCGGCAGCAGCACTTGATTTCTGGACCACGGCAATAGAGATTCCGTTTGAGCCATAGACGCCCTTGAAGAGCTCGTCGTTTTGCCATTGTAGAAGACATGGGTCGTTGGTGGTGTTGAGGAAAGTACAATCTTCGGTGATGGTGAAGTTGATGGGGCTCTTGCTGACGAGACCGGTTTCGTAGCGATCTTGAAGATTGGTGCCAACACCTGGGAGATCAACGACTACAGGAATGTCGAAGCTTTCGAGCTCGGCCTTGGGTCCAATGCCGCTAAGCTTGAGGAGTTGGGGAGTGTTGAAAGCACCGGCGGATAAAATTACTTCTCGTGTGGCATTGACACTACCAAGTCCCGTAGGAGCTGCACTCCAGGCGCGAGGGTCGGCACGGTAGAGGCTTTGGCCACTTATAAAGTCGACTCCCGTAGCTTGTGGCGTTGTTCTGTTCTGCGAGAATCTCACGTTAGTCGCGAGGGTGTTGAGCGCAATATCCAAGTGATACTTTCTTGAACCGTCGGGGTTCAGAGCGTTGGCAGTGTCCAAGATAAAGTCTCTGGGCCCGTTGCGATGTTTGTTGTCATTGGTGACTGCAATTGGGACTTGGTAGAGCCCGGTGATGGAATCCCGATCCGGTAGGTTGTTGTTGATATCAAGAGTCAGAACCTCTGCCAGGCTAGTTACAGTGGCAAGAATGCTTCCGATAAGTCCTTTTCCCAAAGCAGTGGCTGCAGCAAGAACGAGTGATGTAAGTTTGAGATCCTCGACGAGGAGTCGCAAGTCCGTAAGACTAGTCTCAAGCCAGCCATCAAATCCATGTCCAACGACACTGGACGGAATGTAACGATTTCTCTCGAGGCGTTCAAAGTAGGTCCGCATCGTAGCCGAAGCCCATGAATTATCTCCCGTGATGGTGGCTATGTTGTTCCAGTCACTTTCGTGGGGGTAAATGGTTATCATGGCGTTATGCATGGAGCAGCCTCCGAGGGTTCCAGCTCTTGGGTAGTAGATGCCAAGGGGTGTGGCGTCAGGTGGTGGGCTGCCGCCGTCTGCATTGACATATAAACTTCCATCGGTGTTGTTCCAAACCATCTTAGAGTCCAGTTCCTGTTGCGTCTGGTTGTCGTAATGTTGGACGAAGTAATCCCACTTCATGGGAGTATACTCGCTTGCTTGTTGAAACATAGCAGGAATTTTAGATGTGAGAGCATCGCCTTGATTGTCTCCCGCCTCGACCAAGAGAACTTTGTAACCAGCAATAGCAAGTCTCGAGGCCAAGGGACCACCTCCAGCACCAGAGCCAACGACAACGTACTCATAGTCCTCTAACCATATGTGAGGGGTTTCTGGCGTGCTGGCTTGACGTTGTGAAAAATGTTCATGGCTTCGAATATGAGCTTTTGATGTGGTGCTAAATATCAATTAGCAAATCTCCTCTGTCTCACTTGACATTACTATATCTGGATTGCAGGTACATACGCCGAGACGGCTGCTGTAAAGACACCTAAGAGGCCAATAGAAGGCAACAGCACCATATTTGTTTAAACCAGCAGAAGGAGTGACTGAGTGGGAAGCTGATGAAAGACTAAATAACGGGGAGCAAAGAGCTCTACGGGCTTTTGTTTAATAACGAAGGCCCATGACTACTACCAAAGCAGCTTGTGACTTGGTGCAACGGACCCCAACCAACTTAATGGAAGACCAGCAAAAGAGAACACGGGTAGAATTCCCAACATGGCACACTCCCTGCGAGACCATACCATAGCACATTTCCCGAACGACGAAACATTTTAGCCTTAAAGTCCGGCCATGGTGATCATAGAAATCTTTACCTCTTGAAGATAATGAAGATTCAGTTTTTCAATTCCTAGAAGGGTGTTGTCGGCCTGCCAACCCCCCTTTCTGGTCTCTCATACTGCAAAGGCAGAGTTCCAGAGAGTAATCGATCATCACCAAGCGGGAGAGCTGCAAGCCCTTGCATTTCTGTCGTCTCCGGCACGAACATCCCATTTCGGAGGTATTAGGCTAGTACAGTAACCCCAGCAAATTGTTTGAGTTGCTGTTTACCCGACATGAAAGCTACGATGTAAACGATGATGACGAGGTCAAATGAATGAGGCCCAGCAAACTTGACATGAGACGTACCGATCTAGCAAAGTGCGGCTAATGCTGCTACCGTTTCCTTTACGGTATGATATCCCGACCTCCTAGAGAAGAAGCTGTAAAGCTGACACCGGCGCACTAACTTAAGGAGGAAACGCGATCTGGCTGTCCATGCGGGCTTTTCCTCCGGAGTCTTCTACTAAGTATGCGGTTAAAATCAACCGGCAGGGCGGTAATGGTGTGGACCCTGGTGCTACTATAAAAGTTAAATTCTCTCATGGGTTTTGTATAACGAGGATGATCTTTGGAGACGAGCTGTTGAAGTGGACAGAGATTGGATGACAAGTGGCACGGTCGTATTGTGGGTGGTGCCGCTAGAACTAGTACGATACTCATATTGCCGCTCGAACTAGCTGGGGTCGTTCGAAGCAGAGTGAGACTGCAGTAGTCAAAGAGGTTATGTTGACTGTAAGACAGCATGACTACATCACCCGAACCTCCAACTCCCCTACAAGCTATATAACACACCGAAAATATGCGCTCTTAAGACGAGGCACCGTCAAGAAGGGGCTACTTATACTCATGCGAATTATACCAAAAGGCGCAATTACAAATATCGATTTTCCACTTGTGCGGTGGGGCAAACTGGGAGAGCAGATATGGAGCCATGCGAGAACTGGGATAACAAGTCTTGTCGTATATACGGTCGAAGGGCAGTGATAAAATACACGAGTGTTTGCAGCCAAGCAGGCTTGTCTTATATAGCTACTCCACGCTCCTCCTTCTTGGGCTCCAAATCGACCAATTCATGCTGAGACGAGTGTTCATCCAAACCCAAGTCATCGACACTGCGCAACTCCCGATGCTGTTCTCTGTACAAGGGAGGCTTCACAGAGAATTTGCTCCCCTTACTCGAGAGTCCTTTGGAAACTTCGACCGATTTTGCTGCAGTTGACCCCAGGCTAAAAGCCCTAGGGAAGAACTTTTTGAGAAGAGGCTGAATTGCAGGCATGCAGACGCAAATGATGCCGACTTCAATTTCGATGGTTGTCCAGTATGATACTGGGACATAATCGTCTACCTCATGATATCAGAGACTACGGCTTTCTTTTTCGTGCAAGGCAAACTTACAAGTCACATTGGTCGAGCCTCCAAACTGCACCAGACTGTACAGTCGCATTATGCTCACGATAGTGACGCTACCATAACAATTAGCAAGAGCTACATCAACCTTCATCCGCTAACTCGGTTGGACTCAAAACTTACAAAAACCCAACCCCAAACATCAACATGACATGAATCTTCTTTGAAGTCGGCATGTTCAGCTTGTACAGCGGTACCAAAGGCAACGAAAGCGTGATAATATCAAGAACGATATTAATCGCAGCACTCAACCATCCTTGCAAGTTGATGTTGTTGCAACGACCTTCGAATGACCCATCCCATCTGGTCCAGGCTCCTGATACAGGGATACATTGAAAGACCGAGATACCCACGAATGCTATACCGTAGGAGACGTTGACGACTAGCATTACATAGACAATCTGTCTAAACTTCCTATCCGGAAAGACGCGGAGATAAAGAAGGAGGAAGCATGTTTTGAGAAGTGGGAGGACGGCGAGGTAAATTAATTCTTGCCAGAAAAAGTACTGCTCTTGGGTTCAGTCTCATGCCTTTCTTCTTGGGTGAGAGGAAACTTACGAAGAGGACCCCCGTTATCTGATTGAAACCAACCTCCCAGATATCTTTCCCCAGACCACGAGCTTTGACTTAGAATCATTCAGCAAAATGACTTAACTTGTGGCATGATGTTTGAACTTACGAAGCCATGAGTTTACATAGAACGGAATCATCAACACCTGAAAGCTGTCAGTAAACTGTTTCCTTCTCCCAGATCCATCGGAGGCAAACAATAATAATAAGCAAAACAACATCATCCAAACCGAAACCACCTGGGCTCGCTCGAATAACTTTTGATACCATGCGGAGAATAAAGGCAATTAAAGCCAGAGATCCAAATACGGATCCGATTGTCGGAACCAGCCACGTTCGATCTCGAATTGGGGCGCCACAAGATTCTTCGGAAAACTTAAGTGTTGCTACTCGAGATCAGATTCTGTGTTCGGGTTTTCTTTTGGAAGTTTGGCTGTCAGGCCGTGAACTTACTCAATTGTTCCCTGGTGGTACAATTTTGCGCTGCACAGAGTTTGATCTCTTCGTTTAGGAGAGTGTTGGTACAAATGCATGTTTGGTTCGTGATTGCGCATGTTGATGTTGGTATCAACTCTGCCATACAAAGCAGCTTTCCTTACTGTCAGTTCTTATCCCTCGAAGTCAACGACTCAAAATTACGTACTGCGCAGACTGGTGGTTGTACAGTAGCATTAGCCCGAGGGGAAGGGTTTGTCAATAAGCTCGTATCGACATGAGAGAGGACCAATAATGGAAGAAACGCCAGACCCAGACCGAAACTCAAAAGGCCCATCATTTTCGTGTATGAATGGAAGAAAAGAATTTTATGCTAGTGAGCATGAACAGAGTAGCCTGCTTCGACTGTGAAGACTCTTCATATACTTAACAGTGAACACGGACAGTTTGAGGCGTTGCAGACAAAATATGCCTGAAAAGCAATAGTTCTTAGCCTAATTTTTGAAACCACTTAGTTGAACTATCGAGAAACCAAGATGAGTTTTTCAAGGTTGAAGATGCCCTCGTTGTAGTATCAGGTAGACGAAAATGATATCAAACCACTGTTGGCTAACAAGACATCAGGAACCAAACTTCCGTCATCGTCGGTATCTAAATATTGCAGAAGCGGCTAAGCAGTACCGCTATTCTCTCATCACTTTCGTTTGGGTCGCCTCTTTCTTTGACGGGGATCTTTCTCGTTTTCGTAAAGAAATCTTGGACTGCACCGGAAGTCAACCGACAAGTGTTGCCCGAGGGAAAATCCCCTCATATAGCAGGGCATATCAAGTATGGCTACCTCCTCGTTAAGCAAAAGATCATCATCGTGTGACTCTTGCAAGATAAACAAGAACCCGGCCAGGGAACCAACAGCAGACATGGCCCTGTAGCAGTGCAACCTTTGCACGCTTTCGACACCCGAGGTCCCCGTTACCCGTGGCAGGCTAATTAACTGCATAAATATGACAGGATTTCTCGCGGGACTGTGCCCTAAATAGGCCCTGCGCTTTTCTGAATTCATCTATTTTGTCAGAATGGGTCCGTTGGGTTTCTAGATACGTCTAATTCAAAGGTACGGAGACACTGGATGAAATCCCAATCCGCCCTGGTCCAGGGGAAAAGCTTACCCCAAACTTGTCTTCTCCACTCTTCCAAACCCTTGCAATGCAACAACTACACCACTACCGTGGTTAAGAACGTGCATGTCTCTTACAATCTTGCTGTCTCTTTTTCTGCACGCTCGGTCTTCACATTAAATTTGGGAATGGACATGGCAATCACGATCACAGCAACAGCTCGCGTAACCCTTTGAAGCTTCCTTCTGGCATTTTAACGTGGAAATAACAACGACCCCATGTTGAAACTCCATCACCTAGAATTGGGTGCGGAAGGAGAAAAGCGAGGCTTTCTTTGGGCTAGATCTCGGCGTTTCTTGAATATCTTGTTTCTTTTGGGTGCCGACGCCTTGAAAGTTTGCTTACTCTGATCACCTGCCATCGCATCATAATCAATCCGCTTTATTTTGTCGATGGACGTCGTCCGAGGTTCTCCATCTTCACTTTCTGTCCTTACTGACCTTTTTGAATTTCCGAATCCGCACTAGTGACCATACTTCATTATTATGAAGTTCACCACGCTCTTTTCCGTAATTTCTATTCCTGGTGTTTTGCTTTCGAATGGATTAATTGTTGATCCGTCAACTACTCCTATTGATGGTGAGTTGTTCGTCCTTGAAGATATGATAGTCTGTAAAATGTGGGCTGATATTGAGTGATATAGTTTCTGGAGTGCATGCTTTCGTTGCGCCGGACTTCAAAGCTGGTGATGTGAGGGGGCCTTGTCCTGGGTTGAATGCTCTTGCAAATCATGGCTATATACCTCGCAACGGTGTCGTTGGCGTAAGTTTGACCCCCAATATCTTCAAACTCCCATGAAGTTAACAGTATAATGTAGTTTGACGAAGCCATCACCGCCATCAATACCGGTAGGTAGTCATCTTCCCAAACGAGAGACAGATATTAAGCAAAAAACAGTCTTCGGAATGGGTATCGACACAGCAACATGCCTAGCAGCAATGGGTACCGTCTGGATCGGCAACCCACTCTCCCTAAGCCCAGGCTTCTCAATCGGCGGCTCAACACCACAATCACAAAATCTACTCGGAAACATGCTCGGTCTCCTTGGTACACCACGCGGCCTCCTCGGTTCACACAACTGGATTGAATCCGACAGTTCGAACACCCGCGACGACCTGTACGTGACCGGCGACGCTTCAACCATGAACCTAACACTATTCAAATCCTTCTATGATACGGTCGATTCCAACTCCACCACCGGATATGACATGGATGTATTTGCCAAGCATGCCCATAGCCGGTGGCAGCAAACCGTCTCCACGAATCCCGATTTCTATTACGGACCCTTCACAGGTCTCATTGCCCGCAATGCAGGCTATCTCTTTCCAGTGCGGCTCTTCTCCAACTACTCTTCTGAAAACCCACGCTCAGGCATACTAAGCAAAGAAACACTGAAATCCTTCTTTGCAGTCTCCGGCCTCGATACCAATCTGACATATTCTTACGGCCACGAATCAATCCCCCCAAACTGGTACCGCACCCCGACAGACTACAACCTCGCCTCCCTCTCCCTAGACCTTGTATCCCTATGCGCCATCTACCCAGTCCTCTGCAGCGTAGGCGGAAACACAGGAACCGTCAATTCCTTCACCGGTCTCGACATCGGCAATATGACAAATGGCGTCTTCAATACCGAAACCTTGCTTGACGGTAATAATCTACTGTGTTTTGTCTTCGAGGTCGTCAAGTGGGTTGCACCAGGTGAGTTGAGTGGGGTTTTCAAAACGGCGGCCGGGCCGTTGGGGATGCTTACGAGTGCTTTGGAGGTGCCGTTGGTGGGACTGGAGTGCCCTGCTTTGCGGGATTTGGAGGTTGGTGGGAAGGAATGGGGTGAGCTTGTTCGGGGGTTGTTTCCTGGGGCTGAGAGGAGTGGTGGGGGGTTGTGAGTTGTAAAGAGATGTGTTGGTACAGAGGGGAGAGTAGAGAGTAGAGAGATGGGTATCTGAATTCTGTAATTATAATAAAAGTCTAGTTCTTATTGATACAATTCTAGGTTGTTAACTTAGTAGTCATCATTTTTATAGTATAAAAGACCATATACCTATGTATTTTTAGGCTTCAAGTTCTTAATATAAGTCTAGAATTCTAGTACTAGTAGTGTCCTTTACTTAAGATATAAGTAAGGTCCTAGTTACTTATTCCCTAAGTATATAATACAAGATATAGTACTATATATTTTAACACCCTCTAGTCTCTCTTTTTGATTTAGACTAAGAGACAAGATAAAATTTAGAATAAAAGTTACAATTACTAAATCTAATTAATAAAGTAGAAAGATTTTTACTCTAATGTTATTAACTTCCTTCTATCTTTGAGTCTATCTCTCTTAATGTCTTCTTTCTCTTCTCGTCTATATTGATAAAGGTACTCTATATACTATAAAACTAGCCTAGACTCTCTTCTATTTAAAAGTATAGTGTGATAGGAATATATCTTACTAAATATCTAGTATAGACTTTTAAGAATTATCCTTTTTATATTAATATATTAAAGTAGGTAAATAGTAACGCTAATTAATAGTTTACAATATACACTTTAGAAAGAATTAATAAATTTAATTAGAGTATTGATACTACTACTAGTTGATTATATACTATATAGATAGTAGAGTATACGTTCTAATCACTATACTAAATCAGCTAGGTAGCTAACTTTAACACATTCGTCTATGACCTACCTAGGATAAAATCCTATGAATCGAAGCAGTATACCCTAGACTACAGTAACGCAGCTAGACTTATAAAGATAAAGATTCACGGCCACAGCTAGCGAGCTATGCTTCGAAGCTTAGCTTAAGCCAATTACTTGCAAGCTCATTGGCTACCTCTTTTCAACTCTGTGCTGTACTTCGTCCAGCACATAGCATACAAGGCCCATGCAGCCACTTGTACATATGACAATTATCAGCTCGTGTATACTACCTGTGCCTGAAAATACCTTTGCCGTTTGTTGTTTTGTGCAGCAGGTGTTTGAATGTTGTGATGCTGTATGCTGAAACGCTCTAGGGAGGGAAAGGTGGGAAAGAAGTGGAAGTAGATGATCTTACGTATTTGGAAGATCAGGCATCAGTAGTCTTTTAATAGACCCAATTAGTGACAGAAGTCAAATCACCTTGAACTACCAAAGGGTTGTCGTTTAAACAACCCCCGAAAAGGTCATCCTCATGTGATCTAATTATGATTAAAAAATACAAGAATCGTAGGTACGTTTATCCATCTCCATCTCATCAGAAGCAACTCCACCCACATTATCCCAACGCCTGAGTGCACAAATGCAACGCTAGGGTATCCATCGCTGACCTGATATTCATATCACGGCTCTCGAAGCAACTTTTCGTCCTTCGCGTTCCTCCCGTTCAATCATGAGGGATAGATTCCATTTAGATGTTGATTGCTGATGTGACTGGGGTAACGAGACCACCAACGATGCCCTCGATATCGCTGACTACAGACATGAGCTCTGCGACAATGCTGTCTTGACCGGTCACGGTGGAGACAATATCCTTGACGAAGGTCAGGAGCGGGGTGATGAGGGCAACGACGAGGCCAAGGACGATCTTGATGATTGGGTTGAGAAGCATCAGGACATCACCGGTGAGTCCTTGGACGGTGGTGGTGAGGACGGTCTCGATTTGGCTGACAAGGGTCTTGATGGCCTGGAGGTCGGAGAGAATGGTGGTGAGTTCACCACTGGTGATGTTGGTGACTGTGCCAGCGACGGAAGGGACGATATCGCCGATAGCGGTCTGGAGACTGCCGACGATGGAGTGAAGGCTGCTGGTTACGGCAGGAACAATGTCGGTCTGGGCATCTCCCTTGACGACAGTAGCTGGATTTGTGTTAATGGTCAGGCTTTTGGGGATAAGATGGAATGAACGTACAGATGGAGGTCAAGTTAGACACAACGGTGCCAGAGAGGACGGTGATAGATGTGTGAACGGTGCTGATGGCTTCACGGCGGACAATGTTGTTGGCGACTGGGAAAGCGCAAACCTGGGAGCCGAAGCTCAAGGCAGCGAGGAGGGCAACGGCGGAGAATTGCATCTTGAAGGAGTTTGGTTGATCTTTAAAGATAGTGGTAGAAGGTTAAGTGAGTTATTGATTATGAGGATGAGTAAGAAGTAAAAATGATCTAAAAGAGTGACTGTTGACTGGAGTGTGGAGGAGTGAAGAGGGAGGATGAGGTCTCGAGTTATATACTTGTCGACTCCAACGTTGTGTTTGTGTGGACTCTTGAGCAAATACCGTGTATTATCTTCCCCCCCCTAACGAAAGTAAGAAATACGATGCTGTAGCTTTTTTGGTATTGTCACTGGGCCAATGCACCTCTCTGGTGTCATTGTTACTGGCTTTAACCTTTGGGCGGGTCCTTGTCTGTAGATCCCAATTATGGTAGACCCATGGCAATGAGATCCACACATGCATTACTCAGAAGTTGGAACAAGACATGGCAGAATCTTCCTCTGATCGATCCGCTGAGATCGAAGATGCAGTCAATGACTTGGAAACTTAAATGCCCATCATGATTTCGTGAAGTGTGATGAAGAGCTGGACATACTGTCCTAGTGTGCCAGTGTGCCACAACGGCTGAACAGTGACCTTTCGACCCTGCGAGTGCGCCATACCAGTATGAGAACGCCAACGCTTACAAGTACTGTACCGTACTATTATTTATGTCTTGATTAACGAAGCGAGCTGCTCTATTCTGTTCTATTCACATGTTAGCAACCTGAAACACCTTTCTGCTCCGTCAATCCGCATCAATTACCGACCCAACTACACCAAGCGATGCTGGATCCCCAGAGTCCCAGGCTGTCAGAATACCACACTGGCAGACCTGAAAGCTGCCAACCGAGGCTTCACCGCCACAGCTGCGGTCCTAAACAGTGACTATCCGACCCTTGGCTTCCAGGAAGGGACAATGAAGCGTGGTGAAGCCCGAAGGCTAAAAAGGGACGATCCCCGTTGCAGTGGTTCGGTTGTTGATCTGCAGATCTCGCACTTTATGAGGCAAGCATGTCGTGGACAAAATTGCGACGAACTCTTTGTCCGGAGAGATCAGCAAGGAAATGAACAAATAGGAACTAGAACATCAACTCAATCAAGATACCGCAAAAAATGACGATGCAGGAGAAGTCCAAAAGGTCGACTCTGGAGTCTGGACATGATGCATATCATGCCATTGATAGCATTGTGCTCTAAGCGAAGGTTCAAGAGGAAAGAATAAAGACTGACGAAGATTTGGTGGAGAAGAAGGTGGAATTCGGATTTGGGAGTTGGCAGTTGATGTTGGAAGACAATGTAAAATACTAAAGGGGAACCGAGGTTTGTGATGTGCGGATAACACCCCCTTCTTGACCCTTGCTTACTAAACGCGTTTAGCTCTTTTATTCTGCCAGAGCTCCAACGTCGCTTGTCTCTTTTCCTTCTTCTTTCTTCTCGCCAACTGGTCCATGGACGTCGCTGAACCGGTGCAGAATGCCATCAACCGATTCCAAGTACTTCTGCCAACCACGATTCAATCCTCAAGCGAAGTCTCAGGAATCAAGTCGCAGACATTACAGTATCTCTGGATTTGGATCTGGGATTCATCTACTGGGAAGATGCGTCGGACGGCATCCGTTCAATTAGGTTGAGTGATCAGGGTTGAAGCATGACTGGTCATAAAGTGAGATAGATATTCTCGACGCGCTGAGGGCTACAATGCTGCAGAGGTCCAACTGTAGGTAGGTAGGTAGGTAGGTAATGAATGCCGAATGCATCTGCTTGTGCGACAACGACGAAAGACATATAAATAACCCTCCACGCACGCCTGAAATCTCGAGGATTTCCTGCTCAGCACATATATCTTCCTCCATATCAGCAACCTACCACATCTTTTCAGGAACCACTAGTCAGCCTCACACTTCATACTTCGTCGCCTTACACTACTTTGCTCCCCACCGGCGCGTTCGCAGACAGCAGCGCAGACACCGCCGCGGCTGTCCTCACGAGGACACACTGAAGCTGCATCTGAGGCAACAAAGCCATTGGCCCTTTACATGCCTACGCAACCATTACGACGAAGGCTTCCTCACAAAACGTGAATTGGAATCTCGCCTACTCAACATTGACATGTAGGGCTACACCATGGTACTTTGGAATGTGCTGTTGGTGATTGTATTAGCTCTACATCTCACTTCAACTGTATGAACTTGGTAAACCACCTTTCCCCGGTCCACCGGCCACGCACCATAGCCTTCTCTCATTCAACACACCTCTACCTCTTCTCGCCGCACTACCTAGCCCATTCCCAAAGTCATTCTGGCTAATCAACCAAACCATCCCACCACCACAAAGAAACCATTGCGATCTGCGACGAGTATAAAGTAATGAAGCCACTCGAACGCCCTTCAGTAATTGCGTGGATAGCCTTTAACAACGGGTAATATTCACTCACTCTCTTTGCTTGGAAAGTCATGATACATGGATCAATTAATTTATTTTCTACCATCGGTGCAATACCTTCTATCTATAACTACATTTTCAAGCTTAGGAAAGGAAAATCAGAATTAAATAACAATAATCTTTTTCAAGGGAACAAATTTAGAGCTTAATGCTTCTAATATTATCTCCTAACAATTCTCCATTCAGTCTTTCTCATGTCTATAAAAACATGGTAAATACTGTATCTAGTGATAATTTAACGTGCTTACGTTATGAGTTATTACTACAGTATACTATTCCCTCGTACATAAGGATCCTAAACTTGGCCTAGATGAGTCTCCAAGTTCAACGCGGCATCTCTTTGAAGAAAATAGGAAAGCACAAGGGCATAAGTATTCTAGATAGCTAGCTATTGATTGAGTACAATGCCCACAAAGATACAAAGTAAGAAACAAATACTCCACATGCATTCCAGACCAGCTTAACCATCCCATATCAAGGAACTTCAAACAACCCCTCCTCCTCGACCTGCAAGATTCAAAGAGGTGTAGAAGAGGGAGTATGGATAGTATTATCAGACCATGGAGACACCGACCGAGTATCGAATCCAGAAGCCCAAGAACATCATTTATCTAGTGAATGAATGCATGAATATTACTGAACCCCAACATCCTTCTCAAAATACTCTCCCAACATCTTCTCGTACCGGCCGTACTGGAGCTTCCGCAGATTGGTCGTATACTACACACGTACCTCCACATTAGCGCATCTGCCCTCGATCCTGCTCTCCCAAGACTACATGGCAATCTTGCGTGGACTCTGGTCTGGGATTTGGGATTTGGGAAAGCGTCTCAGCGAACTCACCTCCGCAACGTTCAATGGCCCGTATTTAGCCGGATTTTCCGCTGACGTACAAGTGTCCAAGACCTATAGTTTCCCAATAAGAATCAGCTCGGTCCATTTGTCCTTTCACCTCGGCTTATCATGTCCTTCTCTCTGCTGAAGCAGAAAAGAAGCAGCAAGAGAAAAGAAGAAAAGGGAAAAGAGCTGACGTACCTCTACATACGCATCCAAATCAAAGGCAAAGAAAAACGGCATCGAATATCGCTCCCTGCCTGTCACATTCCGCACACGATGAACCGTCGAGATAAACCTCTCGTTGCTTATGCGCTGGAGAAAATCCCCAATGTTGACTACGAAGGTGCGTGGTACCGGTGTTGCAGGGATCCAGTGGGCGTTCTTGTTGAGGACCTATGGTGTTGGTATGGATGTCAGTAGTAATAGAGGTGAAGAGATGGGTTTTCAAGATTGTTCTCGGTGATGGATTTTGAAAATTGTGTTTCCATTGGCTTTTCTGATGTGTTGATGGAGGGGAGGGAAGAGAGGGGAGATGGGAACGATGAGAAAGTGTGGGTAAGGTTTCGTTGAGTCCAATCGTCGAGCTTGGGAGCTTGTGGTGAGGAAGGAAGGAAATAAATGCCATGATCTCTTTCGTCCCTCGGGAGTCAAGCAGTGTTGAATCATATAACTGGGAGGTCGGAAGAAGGTATTACATTGAAAGGTAGGAGGCGAAGAAGAGGAGAGTAAGAAAAGACTTTGTTTGACATACCTCTAGACCCCCAACTTGATCCTGGTGAAGAATGGTAAAGCATTCGAAGTCCGTGTGGGCTCCGATGCCAATCTCGGTTTCATCGTCGGGCTCTTGGGTTGGGTATTTGATTATCTTGGTGGAGTTAAAGGGCGCTTTGATGACTGTTGGTGTTAGGAATCACCATGAAATTAGTAGGGTAGGTATGGTAAGGTACTGTGTAGTATCCATCTTATCGCTCAAAGAAAAGGATGAAAAGTAGAGCAAGAACAAAGGAAACAAGAAAGAAGGTAAAAACGGATGTAAAGTTTCTCTTGAAAGGAGGTAAGAAAATGTGACATATTTCCTGCAGATCAGAAGTTCAAGCCACGATCAGTCTAAATGAAACATCTCCTGCTCCTGCGCGACTTTAACTGCACCTCTACAGTACTCTACTCTAGGTTCCGGTATAAGGAGAAGAAGCCGAGAATTTATTAATGACAAAAACGAAATCACAACATAGGTACATACCTCCGTCGAAATACCCTTCTTCAACCCCAAGTCCCAATGCAAAAGTCCGCATCAAGGCCCTCGCGAGCGTCAAGAGCTGGGCTTGGTATTCAAGCAGTGTTTCCTTGAAGACTGGTGCGTTGGCTGGCCATTGGTTGGTAAAGAGTTTGGAGCGGTAGGTGGGTGTTATGTTGGGTTTTGTGGGATCTACGGATGGGTCGTAGCTGTAGAGGAAGGATTCCTTCTTGTCTGTTTTTGGGGGGAGGGTGGTAGGTTTAGTTGTTGTTTCGTTTTAGAAGGGGGAGAGGGGTCGATGCTGTTGGGGGCTGTCTTCTGTCTGTGCTCTTGCTCTTCTTTTTGATACCTTGGATCTTTTAAGTGTTTGGGGGATGAGAGAGAGAGGCTAGAGAGACAGAGAGTGTGCATAGATAGGGGTTGTGGTGTGTGGTGTAGTGTGATGGCAGAGGGAGAGGACACAGAAACCGAGAAATACGAACCTCCCTTCCTCAAACTCTCATCCAACCTCGCTCCATAAACGCCCTCATAACCTCTCAACCCCTCATTTCTACAATAAGTCATCAGGTTAACCACCACCCTCAATGCACCCAATAACCAATCACCGCAAATCTAATTCTCCAACACCAAGAAAAGTTCACGAGTAAGAAACAAACAACTAAGTAACACAACCACAACCACATAAAACGACCAACCAAAAACGAAAAAGAAAAACATACCTATAAATCTCCACCTCCTCCTTCTCCGTCATCTTCCGATCAAAAAACCACCTACTCATCTCATAAACCTTCTCAATCAACCCCTCATCAACACCATGATTCTTAATGAGCATAAACCCCACATTCTCACACACGTCAGCGATCTCATCTGCTACTTTTTTGCGTGCGGAGAAGGAATTGCTGAAGATGGGCGAGATGTCGATGATGGGGATGGTGGTGAAGGTTTTGTGGGCTTTGGGTCCGGTTAGGATGGGTCGTTTGTGACCGTATTTGCCGTTGTAGTAGTAGTATTCGTATTTTTCCGCGGCGGGTTCTTCTGTTGGGGTTTGGGTTGCTGAGGGTGCCATTTTTGGGCGTGGTTTGGTAGGTGTTATCTTTTTTTCTTGTCCTTTTCCCTTTGTGGAGGTGTAGGGTTGTGGTGAGTTAATGTGGTTGGTGGTTTTGTTGGCCACTTGGGGTTGGGGATTGGAGATGGATCCTAGAGATTGGTTGGAAAGTTGTCTATGAATTTGGAATCCTGTAGTTTAGTAGTAGCAGTCTGTACTACATATACACACAACGACAGGGTATCTCTTTATAAGTTAGATACCTAACCGCTTTAAGGACCCGTCTGGCTTTGGATTGTCGGTTGCGCTTACTTCCTTGCTGCCGTTATATCTCCATCTTCATAGTCTAGGCCGAGACTTCGGCCATGGAAAGATTAAAGCATGGAATGGATGCGATAGTTGATAACGGTGGGTCGTCTTATTCGATGGACTTCTCTGTGACGGCCAACTTGGAGAGCTGTGTGTATCTGGTGAGGAGGTATCAGAGATGGGGGTGTTGTGTTGCACGTGATGTGGTGATGTTCGCGCTGATGGTGGGTTTATCTTTAACTGTAGGAGGTTTGATTTGGTTTATTGGGTTAGTTGAGGTTGGGTGGAGTCAGGTCGAGCGAGGTATTCGCTTGTTGTGTTTTTTAAATACAGTAGATCTTCAGCTGAGGGTCTGAAGTAGCTCCTTTGAGTACTTACCTTACCTTGGTGAAGGATGGTAGCTACCACTAAGGGTAAAATACAAATAGGCTCGGGCAGTAGACAAGTTAGACCGGTACCTACTTATTAACCAACTTTGCGCTCATCTTCCAAGCCGACCCCTTTTAACAGCCAGGGCAGTGGAAGGTTTCTACCTCATCGAAACACATGGTTGCAGGACTGGGTTGTCTCTTGGGTTCGATGTTCTCTGCTAGAAGATGCAATGTAATGACTGCTGAAGTATCTTTATGGCTGGGCAGATTCGATGATAATGTATGTGCCTCTGCTTCTGTTTCCACCTCAATTCCTGTGCCACTGTTCGCAGAAGGCCCAGCGCCATGCGAAAAGCCGAAGGGCTGGAAAGGGGCAAGGCCAGTCGGATATCCTTCCTCTCCAGCCTGGTTGCGCTCCGTTGCCTGTAAAGTCGTGATCCCTCAGACGTCGCGCGCTGTGTTTCTCGCAAGTCACCCAGATACATGCGCGTCTCCTCTCCCAACTCCCATGGCACATATGGAATGCGATGCTGGCTCGTGATGTTTGAAGAGACGCCGTGTTGTGGAGATGGCGCGTGGAGATTGGGAATTTCCTGGAGCACATGATGTTCCCCCGGCATACCTGCCCCGGACTCATGCTGCACGTGCGCAGGAGGGCAAGAGTTCTTCCGCGATGCCGCATGATTGGTCCGTTGTCCTGCGCCCCCCGCCGCGCACTGGCCTTATTGGCGGAAAGACTGGTGGCCGTAGTCGTGACCGGCGATGCCTTTAGGGCCGGTGCTTACACCACCACCATACCCGACGCCCTCGCAACAAGCACCAGCTGCTGCTCACGAACTCACGAACCATACATACATACATACATACATACATACATACCTACTTATACCCTCCCTTGGTCAATCCGTTCATTCTTTTTCGAAGCTGTTTTCCAATCCATTGCTGTCACCACGCTCGCTGTGCATTTCTGCGCAGTACGCGATTTGCGAGAGAAACAAATACCCTACACAAATCCAGAGCGGAACTTCTCAAGTCATCAATCACTCCTGGAGCTACGACGACACTCCTCTGTGGGAGCTTAAGTGGATCCCATGAATTCTTGGTCGACGTGCTTCGTACTCTAGCGGCCTGATCAACAGACAAAAGTACACCATCCACGGTACGACCTAGTCGTGGAACTCGCATCTCCGACCGAGTCACCTCGTCCTCCTGTCCTCGTCCTCCTTCTCGCCCTCCCCCATCTACATCGCCATTCCTCAGCGCGACAATGGCCTTCCGACAGCGCATTGCGAAGCCCCTCCTATACACGACCGGTGCTGTAACCATTGTTGGTGGTACGCTCTACTACTCCTACCGACCGCGCAACATCCCCGGTTCAGATCCAGCTGCGGTTCCTCCTCCAGGCTATGGCCCGGGAGGCAGCTTTCGCCCTCCTCGATTTCCAAAAGTCAAGTCTCGCGATGACCAGATTGCGGATCTGAAGAAGAGTGGAGGCCTTACTGCGGCAGCATCAGGCCTTTTTGCTTCGAGCGCGACGGCTGTTGCGCCCAATGATGCCGACATCTATGATCTGCTGGTCATTGGTGGTGGTGCGACGGGTGCTGGCGTCGCTTTGGATGCTGCGACGAGAGGCCTGAAGGTCGCCATCGTCGAGCGCGATGACTTTAGCAGTGGCACAAGCAGTAAGAGCACAAAATTAGTACATGGGGGTGTAAGATATCTGGAGAAGGCGGTTTGGGAATTGGATTATAATCAGTACAAGCTTGTGCGGGAGGCGCTGAGGGAACGAAAATACTTTTTAGATACTGCGCCCCATCTGTCGAGCTGGTTGCCAATCATGCTGCCGTTGGACAAGTGGTGGAAGGCACCCTACTATTGGGCCGGGACGAAGTTTTATGACTTCTTGGCTGGGTCCGAGGGGATTGAGAGCTCCTACTTCTTGACCAAGAGTAAGGCTTTGGATGCCTTTCCTATGCTTAAACGGACGGATCTGGTTGGAGCTTTGGTATACTACGATGGAGCACACAACGATTCCAGGATGAATGTTTCCCTGGCAATGACTGCGGCATTATACGGCGGCACGGTTGTCAACCATATTGAAGTTACTGGGCTCGAGAAGGATGCCAATGGCAAATTATGTGGAGCTCGGGTCAAGGACTTGGTGCAAGAGAAGAACGGAAAGAAGGCCGAGGAGTTCACAATCAGAGCCAAGGGTATCATCAATGCCACTGGGCCATTTGTGGATGGAATCAGAAAGATGGATGATCAAGACATCAAGGAGATTGTTGCGCCCAGCTCCGGTGTTCACGTTGTCCTTCCCGGTTACTACAGTCCTCAGAAGATGGGTCTCATTGATCCCCAAACCTCAGATGGTCGTGTTATCTTCTTCCTTCCTTGGCAGGGAAATACCATTGCCGGCACAACAGATGCCCCTACCAAGATCTCTCAGAACCCAGTCGCAGGCGAAGAAGAAATCGACTGGATTTTATCCGAGATCCGTCACTACCTCTCTCCAGAGATCAATGTTCGACGCGGTGATGTTCTAGCAGCGTGGTCTGGTATCAGACCTCTAGTCAAAGATCCAAAGGCAAAGAACACCGAATCGCTTGTACGAAACCATCTCATCGATATGTCACCATCCGGTCTTCTTACCTGCGCTGGTGGTAAATGGACAACCTACCGGCAAATGGCCGAAGAGTGCGTGGATGAAGCTGTTAGCCAATTCAAGCTCCAACCAAAGCCATACTCCAATGCTCCCGACCTCAGCGGCACAGAAATGGTCAATGACGGAGCCCGCCTTGATGGAAGCTGCCAAACCCACCAAGTAAAATTAGTCGGCGCACACGGCTTCTCCAAAACCCTCTTCATCAACCTGATCCAACATTTTGGTGTCGAAACCGACGTCGCAAAGCACTTGACGGAATCCTACGGTGACCGCGCCTGGACTGTCGCTGCGCTGAGCAGCCCCACCGAGCAGCGATTCCCCGTTCGTGGTGAACGCATTAGTCCTCTGTATCCATTTGTTGATGGTGAGGTTCGGTATGCGGTCCGCCACGAGTACGCGCAGACAGCTGTCGATGTTCTTGCACGAAGAACCCGATTGGCTTTCCTGAACGCACAGGCGGCGTTGGAGGCGCTACCCAAGGTCATTGATATCATGGCCAAAGAGTTGCATTGGGATAATAAGCGGAAGGCAGTTGAATGGACTGATTGTAAGTTATTTATCTTTGCCGACAATAGCCTTGGAAAGCCAGAAATGTATGAACTGCGAGCTAACTTTCTTCTCCAGCCGTGGCTTTCTTAGAGAGCATGGGCCTGCCCAAGAGCAAGCTCCACGCAACAAGAAAAGAAATTGAGGGTGGGAAGCTCAGCTTCAAGGATGAGGTTGAGTACAAGATGTACTCAAGGCACGATAAACCCGCCGACTACATTGAGAGTGATGCCGCCAAGGGACGGGTGTCTCCGGCGTTGCAAAAGGAGAGTCCTGCTAACAAGTGAGCGAGGATTAGTGTTTTATGAGATAATCGGAGTGATGGGTGTTGGTTGGACATTGCAGTGGATGCTGTTGTAAAAAAGAATACGTATATTAATTGAGTGCATTATAAACAAGTAACCTTCCGTCTGTTGAGGAGGAACCGAACGTCTATAAATCGAGGAAGTACTCTCTGTTTTACCTCTTTCTAAACTGTAAGACTTTCTAACTTGCCCTTAGTTTCGGCCTTATTAGTAGACAGCACCTTTTTAATCTAAACAAGAAAAATAGCCACCGTCTACCTCTAGCCTTATATACCCTTTATATAACTAAGACACTACGTCTATAAAAGTTTTCGCTCTTCTTACCTTACTATCTACAACCTCTAGAACTATCTTTTCTCTCTTATAGTCTTCAACTTCTACTATTAATAATCTATAATCTATAAGACTTTATTAGGTTTAATATTAGTATATAGTTAATAAAGACTTTAAAGTTATGTTATAAAGTTTTAACTTCTCTACTTTGGTTTTTCCCTCTTAAAAGAGGCTTAGTGTAAGAATGTGCCGCTACACACCGCCCCAGGTTGCTGCCTAATGACTTCCTGCTTTTTTTCATTCACCTCTTGTCTGTTCTACATACTGTATATATAGTTAGGATTACTATCATCTCGACATAACAATATTTCTTGTCGGGTTTAGCTGCATCTTCTCACAAATACACCTTACACACAGGACGACTGTTTCTACCAGTAATGAAACCAGCACTAGCCTCCGTTTGGTGGCCTTTCGAGCAACCAGGTGTTATCGGCGTCTTGAAACAGCAAGAATATGAACAGGAGCAAGAGAGATTGAAATATTCTACTAGTATCCGTGATGTGGATTTTCAAAGTTCAGATGATGATGGTTCTTGGTTCTCGGAGTCTGGAGATTCTGAAGACGAAGATGCGTTAAACGAAGATGAAGACTTTTCTGGGGATGCGGATGAGTCTATGAACATCAACGTTGACGTGGATGGGGAGGAGGTCAAAGATATAATCGAAGATGCCAAAATAGGCTGGCCATTACCGATATGGACACCCTCGGAGAAAGAGCGTATTGAACGAGAACGATTCGAAAGCGAACTTGCCATATTGGAAGCTGCTGAAAAGAAAGTAGCGGCAACTTATGACCCAGATGAAGTCGTGGCATTGATGACTGAACTCTATGATTTGCTAGTGAACATGGGACATTATCCTCTCGATAGCATTCAAAAGCCACCGCACACAAAACCAGCAGTTGACGTTAAGCTTGGTGTAGAACTTGGTTTCGATCCTGCCGTCTTGGACTTGATGCAGAGATTACCGTATATCAAGACCGAGGCCGACACGAACGAGTCACAATTTATTCCTGATTCGCACATGTATAACTATACAGATTCGAAACAGTTAGAGCGCGCGAAGAAACATTCTGGTTATGATAATTACCAGGCTCCGATTGATTCTTGGATCTTGCCGCTTGTTCATGTTGGTCACAGGGATGGGTGGTCGATTGTTCTTGATACTCGATTAGGTAGGTACTTACTACACCTACAACCTACGAGGTTTCTATTCATGATATCAATCCACTAACCTTTGTTCACGAAAGGCGTTATTCGTGCATATAGACCATTGAATGGCATGCCCTCATCCACAATCGAATTTCAACGGCACGGCCGCCCGCGCGAAATAGATGATGGCATTAGTCCTGGTCCCGGTTCTGATCCCCTCGAATACCACCGTGCACCACTTGTCCCCGCGGCGAAGTATCTTCGTACTTTTATTGATTGTTACCGGTCTTTAGATCGCCTGCCTCTTATGGATGCATACGAATCCCATTCGGATCTAGATTTCGAGGTGGAGCATGGAGATGATTTGACCTCGTCGCAACAGAGGGTATGTAAACTTAGCCCATACAGATTTATATGTACTCTTTCTACCACTCTAAGTAATGGATCGAATATTTCGTTACGAGATCTCGAGGCTAATGAGTTTGAGTGACAGATCAGAAAGGAGAAGATTTATTTAAAGAAACTCTATCAAGAATTTGGATGGCCTGATCGTTGGGATCGCGCTGGGTTTCTGGCAAGGTGGGAGATTTCAAAGAGGGAGATGGCAAAGAGGGAGCTTTGATTCTATTAGGGGATAATTCTCTCGTGCAAAGAAGATTGTGGGGATGTGTAGGTAGGTAGGTGCAATTAAGCTTGCTTTCCCGAGGATGTGAACTGGTTCTCTACACTCTGGGGGGAAGAAGGATGAGAGAAATGAATTAAATGCGGTAGATCTCATGACTAGAGATAGATGTGCTAGAGCAGAACAAATATAGGAGAAGAATATATAGTGGTAGGTCTATGCTAGTAGATACCTCTGACTACTCACTACTTGGTAGTCATGGGGCTTCATTACCTTAATCTATAGATCAACCATCTTTAGCTTTAACTTAGGGCTGAGTGATCTGCGTTGCAATTCTCACAGTAAAACTAGTGGAGACGGTATTGTAGAGTAAGTTCTGGTAATGAGAAAAGCTCTCCTTAACTAATTCATAGATTCCTGTAGCCCCCTTTCTTCTATCCCCCGCTTTTCAGTTTCTTCTTTTTTTCCTTCTTCTATTTAGAAACGAGATATAAGATGTATGTCTCCTTGGAAGGAAAAGTACACAACTATAATTGCATACTAGGTGAAGCTTCTTTTTCAAAGAGCCGTGCTTTGATTGAGAAGCCGGCCTATATACAATTGACGGCCACGACGAGGGGAATTAACGACGGGACTTTCGGTTTAAAAAGTGACTTCCTTGTATTTACACATAGAGTTCCTTCTCCATCTCTCCATCTAAAGTAGATATCTATATACAATCGAATCCAAAATCGAATCCTTCTCCACAACCAAGGATAGTAAACAGGCATCGTCAAGGTCAAAAAGAGATGACCCGGCGGAGCAAGAGAAAATAGATCGGTTGATTTGTCGTACAACGACACGCGATCGAACTTTGAAACCAGCTCGCTGAATGATTTAATAGATGGTTGAATTTTGAATCTTCACTCTCTTCCGACGCGGTGGGAAGAACTTGTTCGTTTCTCGCTTGTTCGCTTGCTTTAGAGACATTGTGAGTAGTATGAATTTTGTACCGTGCAGGTTGAGCCTGAAGCACAGGTTGTTGCGCCTGTGAAGCCGGTTCCGCCACTGGCTTGTGTGTCAGATGTATTGTTCAAGGGGGAAGAAGAAGAGGAAGAAGAGATGGAAAGAGGGGTGGGGTGAAGAGGGGAAGAGGAGGGGTCTTACCATTGTGCGTACTTTGCGGCTGTGGTGCCGGAACTGGAGTTCGTTGTGCCTGTTGAGGTTGCGCCTGTAGCTGCTGAGGCTGTGGCGCGGACGCTGGAACAGGACTTGGTGCGTGTGGATAGGGTCGTTGGGACAGCTGTTGTGATTCTTATTAGCTTGTGTATCTAGGTAGGGCATAAAGACTTGACACTTGATAGCAGGGTGATGCCATGTGAGAGGAATGAATAATTACCTGCTACTGCACTCGTCGTTGGCTGAACAGCTGCTGATGAAGTAACGGGGTTTGATTCAGCCGTCTCAACTGCGGCTGCGCTTGTGGCAGCAACAGAGCTGCTTGCTACGACTGCAGCACCTGAGCTGGCTGCTACGGCGCTGCTTCCGGTTGATTCGTCCCAGACCGCGGGTCCTGGGATGGTGTAGCTGGTGAAGGTTCCGTAGAGGTTGAAGACGATTCCCGGGTCGGCGTAGGTGTAGGCTCCTGGGATGGCGACACCCGCTGGGAGGGCCTGTGACGAGAAGATTAGTAACTGCATTATATGGGTATATTATATGACTAGCTAGGGTTAAGCTCACAGTGCTTCCGCCAGTTGTGACTTCGATCTGGACACACTCCATGTAGAATTGAGCACCTCGAGCTGAGTTAACGTTGTAGGCTGTATCCGCTTCATGAAGAGCGATAATCTCGGGGCGCAGAAGATAGGTCCCGGTTGCTAGACTGGAGGGGAGCGTGATCGAGTGTTTTCCCTTGTTGGTAATGAGGTTGTCTACGGCCCATGTAGAACCATCGTAGCCCTCCTCTGCAAGCTTGACCCAGACATCGCCTGCACCGTCTGAAGAAGTAGGAGCAATATAGGTAATGACGGGACCCTTGTGGGAGGTCGCGATGATGTCGTCGGATGCATCGTTGTTATTGTGGTGCCACTCGAATGTGATCTTGTCACCTGCTGCAACAGAGACGGTCTTGGTGGTTGCGACATTGTTGACATTGCAGGTCATGTCGCTTGAGGTGATGTCTTTGACGGGGTCATTGTTGGGTGGGGTTCGGATATATCCTGCTGCGGAGTTTCCGAGTCCTTGGTCGACGTCGTTGACATAGATGTTGGTGACGGTGGTGTGGGCACTAGCTGCACCAGCCATGATGGCGGCAACAAGAGCTGAGTTGAACTTCATGGTGGTGGTTGGATTGAAGAGTGTTTCTGGCCAAGGCGATGATCCTGGGGATTCGAATTCGAAAGGGGCGAGTGAGATTTATGGATGAACAAGAAAGTAAGGTACAGTACAAGAAGTAGAATTGGTTGGTTGCGATAATGAACAGTTTTCAAATCAAAAAAGAATGTAATGTCTCGAAGGAGAGGAGGACGACAGAGCAACGAGCGACTTGCGTTGGAGAAAGAAAAGTCATATTGAGGACTTTGGAGGCGCCTATATATATATGATAATATCTACGGGGCCGAGTACTATTCGTATGTACTCGTGCCTACCTACATCCAGGAGTGAGTGCTTCCGATTCCGCCACTATGGGGCAAGGAGGTACGAGGAAGGACATCAAGAATGTTTTCTGTAGATATTAAGGGTGGTCTAGGCGTTTGAAGCAAGTGAGCGGGAGGATCAGCAAGACCGAAGTTGTCGTCTGAGTTCGTCTGACTATGACTCTGCGAGTTCATCTCTACTACGCAGCAAGTCTTGGGAGCGACGTCTTCGAAACAAAAATGTCTTTCTTCGGCTTCTTGGCCGCTGGGAATTCGGAAAACTGGACGAGGGATCGCCAAGGGCCGTGGTGCCAAGGAAGTCAACACTCTATCTCGTGCTGGCCACCGGGTTCACCGGGGTCAGCCCTCCCTCCCTTTAAGCGACAGCCAGGTCAGAGGTGACCTCCCAAGTACAGCACGATGCCCCCTTAAGCGCTTGCGGGCAAGTCTTACTACTTCTGTAGATCGTGCATGGCCGTACAGATTATAGGAACAACAATTTCCATTCCAATGCCCTTGGTCGCTTCGTAGCTGAAACGGAGACTGAGGTTTCTGTAGCTGGTCTAATCTTACTTATATCTCCAGATTTTCTCCACGCTTCGCACCCGAGATGAACTCTAATGTTAACGCTCTAGAATCTGGATGCTCACCCGGATGGTGGATCGTCGTAGCCTCTAGTGATCTACGAGAATGAAATGTCAAATTTACCACGGTTGAGGGAGAGCAATACAAGGGGCAACATGGTTACAAGAAGATCAGTAGTTATTCCTGTAGCTCGGTGAGAACAATTATCGTAGACATTAATAGAAGCCTGGCACTTTCAGTGCTTAAAGTAGGCTGGAAGGACGCATTGTCACACCGCTGTTAAATAAACAAGTTGTGCATCAGATCTCGAAGATATTTATGGCGAGTTGAGAATTTCAGACAAAAACCATGTACATAGTATTATTGATAAAACGAACCTCTTTCCTATAAAGAAAAGCGTGGAATTGGACAAACCCTTCTGCCCACACAAGCCAAGTGTAAAAGAAGGGCTTCTTGAAAACAAAATAGGTGTCACTAAAACTTCGAGCATTCGTATCTGATGCTTTCTGCAAGCTGGAATTGGTTTCTAGTTGTCTCACTATCCAGCCGAAACCGAATAAAGTGCAAGCTTACAGATACCTAAAGGGAATGCGCCAAGCAAGTTAAGTGCTTAGTTGGAATGAAGCATGGGATATATACTACATATACTTCTATCAAGCACTTGGTCCCGTTAGTGCTTTTGCAAGTATTGGGATGCTTCTATCAGGTAGCTCGATCATTCAGGGGCAAGACAGTGGGAGTGCTTAGGCATTCGAAACCTGCTACGAAAAAGTCATTGAGTCTCGCTAAGGATTTGCGATCGAATACTCCTCTTAAATAGGCCACGCAGCATAGAACCGAACGAAACCGGATAGAAATTAATAGAAGAAAAACCCCCGATTTCATCCCCTATGTTAATGACTAGGTATCTTGCTAAACCCACAACCCACCAAGTTGAGCCATCGCAATCCGTAAGACCAAAGTCACGGGGTCTATAACACCCAGTTAGCTACTGATATATATCCTCTCATTTCCTACCAGTTTTGATCCTTCAACTTTTAAGGTTCTGCACCCACTCTTGTAAAACGTCCGAACTCACAGAGCATTATGTCTTGCCCTTTGAACTGTAATCTCGCTAGCGTGTTCTCCTCCACATCATCCGATTTAAAGCGAGCATTAATGCCTGTACCGATTTAAGTGTAAGTGGTAAGGATACGCTTGTAGTATTACTGTGCAAGGGATATATTGCACTAATATAGAGCTTTAGCTGTTCAATGATCTTGTATATAAAGACTACAAGCCTACTTCTTTCGAAACTTCGAAAGGGTGATACAAGCTTAATTTTATTTTTTTGTTTTTTGAAATGGATACTTTACTACTCACACTTTCGTAAATAGTAGAAGGGTTTGATAGCATCATAATTCTTAATTCTCCTCGTTTATAGCTGGCTAGTTTGTGGAGTCTACTGGTTTGAGTCTCCATGCTCTACATAATCTGTTGTAATTCATGGCAAGATAACTTTTCTCAAGCACGCATTCAACTTAAGCACCTTTTATTAAACTTCTAGTCAATAAATTCCTGGAGTTGATAGCAGATATCCTCGTCCATTTCCATAGATCGCCTTGCAGAAAAAATAGGAAAAAATGGAAGCAGGCTAAGAAACTAGCGGCCCTGGATGTGCACAAAGACCGAGACTGCTTTGAAACAGCGCTTAAGGGTTGAATAGAATGTTCATTAGATATGGTGATTGAGATTGTATTCACGAGGTTATGCATCATCTTTGTTACAAGGAGGTGGATTTGCCTCTTAACATCTCTAACATGACGACAGCACGTTGAGCAGGAATCCTCAGGCTTTAATAGGCGCTGTCATTTTATTCAAGACATACAATAGTATTTCGAAGAGAGTAGACAGGCTACAGCCATTGAAGTGTCTTGGTAAAACCGACTTTGAAATTGGCAACATTATTGGTGGCTGTAAATGAGACCAGACTTGTAACCAACGCTTGCTTTGTACCTGTTGCTATGCAATGAATGCAACTGCTTCTCTCTCTCGAATCGCAAATTGTAAGATCCACAAGCGCATCCGCCGCAATTCTACCTATTATCTTGCAGGACTATATACGTATCAACCACCATCTCATCCACCAAAAATGAAATCTATCACAGCTTAGGCTATAGATAAACTCTAGAAAAGATTTTGACAGAGAAGAGAATACTTACTAGCAGTAAGTTTCTTAGCTTCCTCATCATGAATCTCCGTATTGAACTCCTATCATCTGTAAGTCTGGACTATTATATCTTTAACTACTAAGCAAAGTAACCTCCTCAATAGCTATAACAAGCTTTACCAAATCCACGGAGTCGGCGCCAGGGTTCTTGAATTCCGCGTTGCTTAAAATTATAATATCACTATCTCGTTAGGAACTCTCTTACCATCTTACTAATAATTTAATCCTTAGTCCCAGTTGTTCCCCAATGACACCCTTGACACGCTCTTCACATACACTGCGTTCCGTGAGGCCTAACATATCACGATTATGTTTAAATTCCCCTTTCGCCATCTTGTATGTTCTTGAAGAGAGAGAAGTAAGGATAGATATATGTCCTCTAAATTGTAGAGGACAGGAGAGGATTGCCTCTTTTATGTTATGCAATGATGCATAGTTTAGGGCTTGGTGGCAGCCAAGACGAAACTGATACAGTTATTTCAAGAATTAAGTACTACTATAGAGTTTCATGTTACACAGCAATCTTAGCTCTAGAAACACATAATGTGTGTGTAAGTCTCGAGATAATTTGTGTATACTAAGACAGAATAGTGTGTAGTTTTACGCCACGCTGTTAGATTTAGAACTTATATATATACTATAGAACCTGTACAACTAATAATTTTACCTAAAAGATATTTAATAGCACCTTTCCTGTACTATGTTTTACGTAGGTACTTAAAGGTTGTATATATTAAGTCTTAGATAGGAAGATGTAGATTATTCTACAGATTATATAGATATGCTAAAATCCTCTAGTAAGCTTTTGTTCTACAATCTAGAACCCCTTCTCCTACAATACAGCTTTCAATAGTATACTACATAAACAATTTACGAATTGCTCTCCTATTTGGGAAACACATAGACTATTATAGTGACTAAGTGATCTATAACTTTGTCTAAATATTAGTTAACTTTCTCTCTAAAACTTATAAGTATTGCCGTTATTTTGACTGCTCTAATATCTCCACTAATGAGTTGTAGAACTTGTTGAACTTGTTATGTGTAGAAAGACCCGACAACAGTTTATGTAAAGCAGACTAAAATTAGGTGAACTTTTAGTAACATACACGTCGGAGTGTGAGATTTAGCTTAGATGTGGCTAGTTTGTGACATGACTTCGGTGAGAGTTAGAAGTTAGAAATCCAATTGTCTCGAAATTGCAGGCTGGCATACCTACCAGGAAACTTTCAAGGACTGTCTTGTGGTAGCGTTAATCTGAATTTAAGCATAGGTGGTAACTAAACTCCTGGTCAGGTTAATAGAGGTAATGAGTTTACTTTTAGCCGTGGCAAAAAGATTCCTTCGACAGTATCAAGCTCCGTCGATGATATTGGTTTCCTGTATTGAAAATTAAATGGCCTTAATGGTTGTTTTCCAATCATCCACCAAGGTCTAAATATTAGATTGGCAGTGTGTAGAAACAGCTCCAGCGAGTGACAACGACTCTTTAAAGGCCTAAGGGAAGGGCAAGGCAGCGGTCGTTAAGGGAGGCAATTCGCATATTTGCCTATCTGATCAGCTCTGGATTAGTAATAGGCACAGAAGGCCATAGGTAAGAAACCTAATAGAGTATTTCACTGACTCTGTGGTTTCTATTGAACAGAAATACGGCATAGTCATGTGACTTATGTGACTCTGGAACTTTTGCCTCGCTAAGGCTCGCATAGCTACTATAAACAGCCTCCTCGAGTCTACAATCTCGATACTTAATAGTTCCTCAATACAAACAATTGCTCAATATGTTGCTGCTTTATATCTGACTATTCAACAACAATATAATTGTACAAAGCTTAGGGTTGGACTTAATAAAGTGGCATCCAAGGTCATCCATACAATGTAGAAACATCACAGGCTATCTTTCCTTCTGGCGAGAATTTTCTAGAACTTTATATTATACTCTTGTTGCCTGCTATCTCCCCTTCTAGAACATCTAGAGGTTTAATAAATTAATTAAGGAGGAATATATCACTATCACCAACCGTCAATATCACTAACTTTCGACTAACAATTTCGCCCGCCTCGTGATGTTGGATTGTTTACAAATGTGGCCCCCTACATATGATTTTCTCAGATGCTTAGACAATCACTTCAGATTTTAAAGTTTAGCATATATCTTTGCATTGCTGTACAAAGTAATTATATCTCCGGCGCCATGCCGATATCACTTATTCCCTCGTATTCTAAGCCGGATAACTGATCCGCATCTCTCGCCTATCAGAAGTTATTTCAATGTCTCTCTTGCGTCCACGATATGCCTGCCGTTACGCGAGCACCTTGGTACGGATGTACACTAGGTGACCAGATACCTGAAACACAAAATATACGGCGGCTCCCTCAAGAACGATAGCGAAAGTTTGACAGAGTTCTAGAATAATTTAAACCCCTAGCGTACAGTAGCAACTCGGAGTAAAACAAAGACATCCTACGTCTTAGGAGAGGTTAAATAAGCTTAGATAAAAGCTTAACGAATTGTAATGTTGACATAGTAATCTATTCACGATCTATAACTTCAAGAATTACATTGTTCCCGAAGTATTCTCTTTCTATTGTTGTAAACAATGCACAATGCCAGCCTAGATCGGTGCTAAATGCATGTCATCGGTCATGCTACCACCAATTGTAGTTAGTATAAACACATGGTCTTGTCGAACAGCTTAGACTCCTGTGAGAGCTTCGTTATACTTGAACGTGCTAAGTATGCTTAGAAGAGCTTAATCAAATGCTGTATTCGGTTGGCTCTCCTTTATCTAGTAACTAGCAGGTTAGTCACAGTGACCACTTTATTTACAACTCCGTGTTTATAGAATGATCATCGATATCTATTTACTATGCAGGTGCGAATGTCACCAGGGTAGTCTGCCTGCTTTCGACGGAATAAATTTGTATGAGGCCCGTTAAGTTAGCTTAGAAGGTGAGGGATAAAAAGGTATAGAATAATGTAGAAATTACATATTAATTACCCTTCTACAAAGGTAGTAAATATAACAGCTGAATCAGCATTTTAAATAGGGGTAAGAGTATATATATAAGTTTTAAGCATTAATTATATTAACATCTAGGGCACATAGTAATATTAACTACAGTACCTATTATCAACCTTTACTATAGCCTTTACTATAATATCTAAGGCTCGGGACGTAGCGTCGCCTAAACTACCACTCTCCTGACGAAATCAACACTCTTTTTACCTTGAATGCATATATTTACCTAAAGTTCCTAAACTACAGCTTTCTTGATAGAATTAACACTCTTTCTACCTTAGTCACCTAGGCGTTGATTAAGAGCCTTTACGTCAACTTCCTTGGGGTTGACCACCTAAGTAGCAAAGAATAGATCGAATATTACCTCTCACTGGTAAAGTGATGCAATCTAGGCTCTACGAGCTTTCTACACAACGTATCGATTCTTCGGTGTGAGAGTTGAGCGTGTTAGGCCTCTGGAGCTAGTCGACGTGGCGACTTTCGTGATATTGACGGTGCTAAAGTTCTTGCACTGTCGTTCCTAGGTAAGGGTGATAATGTCATTCGATGGCAATTAAATAATACCGCCATTGAATTCGAGTGGGCTTTCTGTCGTCAATTGCTCACGTTCCTGGGCTATAAACTCAGCTTTGTGGAGCTTCTCTTCTTCCAATGTGGCAAACTCATTAATTAATTTTAAGAAACCTAATTTTAAAAGTATAAATATAAAATTCCTTCTTCGAAGAATAGTATTTATAAACTCTTATTTTTCTACTACTACTTAGGTGTTAGTGTTATTGTATTCCTTTATAGCCGCCGTCACGAGTTTTATCGACCTGGTAGACCCCTGGAACTCCGTAGCAACATAGGAAAGGGGTGGAGCAATGGACGATTAGAAGAATAAGTACTTAGAGGCCATGATGACCAGCTACATAGCTAACTAGATCATCAAGCACCTCTTGTTCTTCAGTCAGCTTTTAGGCTATTACATTCTTTACAATTCTTTAGAAGCTCGAGTTTAGCTCAATAACATTCGTTACTTAACATTAGACATCTACACTTGTGTATATATATTCTACTTCCTATAATTTATCACCATGGTTCAACTCTCCTCCCTTGGCCTCTTAGCCACCGCCGCCTCCTTGGTTGCTGCTGCACCTCATCTTGCAAACCGTACCACCACCTGCACGTTCACTAATGCTGCTGATGTCAGCAAGTTCAAGACTTCTTGCGCGACCATTGTCTTGAACAACATCGCCGTTCCATCTGGAACCACTCTCGACCTTACGAAGCTGAACACCGGCACCCATGTCGTCTTTAAGGGAACCACCACCTTCGGCTACGAGGAGTGGTAATTATCTCTTGGAATTTTCACTTTCTATTCAAGTATCCTGACAGTTATAAACAGGTCTGGCCCCCTTATCTCGGTTTCCGGAACCTCCATCACTGTTACTGGTGCCTCTGGCTCAGTCATCGATGGTAACGGTGCTCGCTGGTGGGACAAAAAGGGGACCAACGGAGGCAAGACCAAACCAAAGTTCTTCTACGCCCACAGCTTGATCTCGTCCACCATCAGTGGCCTCACCTTCAAGGATTCTCCAGTTCAGTTAATGTCCATCAATGGAGTCAAGGCTCTCACCGTTAGAGGTCTTACCATGAACAACGCCAACGGTGTTTCTCAAGGACACAACACTGATGCTTTCGATGTCGGATCTTCCACTGGCGTCACCATCTCCGGTGCTAAAATGTAAGTTCCTCCCAAGTCCGATCTCAATACCTGTACCAAGCTAATCCAAATTAGTGTCAACCAAGATGATTGTCTTGCTATCAACTCTGGCACTAACATTGTTTTCACTGGCGGAACCTGCAACGGTGGTCACGGTCTATCTATCGGTTCCGTCGGCGGCCGTTCCGACAACACCGTCAAAAACGTCAACATCAACTCATCCACCATTAAGAACTCCGACAACGGTGTTCGTATCAAGACCGTTTACGGTGCAACTGGATCAGTCTCAGGCGTCACCTACAAGGACATCACCCTCTCCAACATTGCTAAGTACGGTATCGTCATCCAGCAAGATTACAAGAACGGATCCCCAACTGGAACGCCGACGACGGGGGTCCCTATTACTGGTCTTGCTATTAAAAACGTCCACGGTTCCGTCGCTTCGTCTGGAACCAACGTCAAAATTCTGTGTGGATCTGGCTCATGCTCTGGCTGGACCTGGAAATCCGTTGCTGTCACTGGTGGCAAGAAGAAAACTGCTTGCATGAACGTCCCCAGCGGAGCTTTTTGCTAAATTGACTCTCAGCCTGTGGTTGGCAGTATTCTGAAGTGGAAGACTGGGGAGGGGAGCTCTTGGAGGCAGAATAGGAGGGGGGGAATAAAGCTTAAAGTATCTCTTATCTTGTATTAAATCACACATATTATAGATGATATGAGGTAAGAGGTCGTCCACTTCTATATATACATGAAAATAGCTGTTGCTACGGTATTTCTCTTCCCGCTGTTTTGTGTAAATTCTTAAAAGTTATGCATCCCTTAAGCCTCGACGGGAGGATATAGACTCTATTGCGTATTTGTTTTTATTTCAGCACCCTTTGTGGTAGGAACTCTATTCCTTGTAATTTCATTGTTTTTATTGGTCATTCTACCAGCAGGAGGTTGGGTGGCCTGTAGTACAAAGAACTGCTAGAGTTTTCTATCTCAGTAGCAGAGACTCGTCGAGGAACAATGTTTTTATGTCTTGTCCACTCGATATTTACATTGGTGATTTATGTGTTGGTTAAAGGTGCTAGCAGGTGTCAAAATAGCGAAAGATTTGATGGAGCATAGATGGGACCACCTGGTTATGGACCTGTGTGACACTTAACCGATCTTATCAAATTGGCCACCCCTGGCTCTATTACTGTATTTAAGGAGATACCAGGGCTATTATTTACCGACTGCCTTGTGTCCTCGCTATAGAATCAAGGATATGCCTACTCCTATCTTGTGTTTAAGTACGAAATCTTTAGCTAATTACTGTACATATTTAAGTTACTTAAAATAAACTAGTAATCTATAAAGACTTCGAGCAGTAAAACGATCAGAGGGAGGAGCCTAAAATCATAGAAACCCGCCGGTTTCTTAGTAGCAGAAGGTTCTACCGCCATGCGATCTATAAAACAATAGCCCTGGCAACTCCGTACACGAAAATCATACACTACTCGTACTTACGTCAAAGTACGTGTACAGTATACTGTATAGGGCTAGATTTCGCTAAGGTACAATACGATGATGAGGTTTTGCCTACGGCCTGGGTGAGTCTAGACCCTTCACCTGCGCAGCAGCGAATGTGTCGATCAGCCTTCGTGGTTGCGGCGTAAACGAATTAAGCTTCAATTCGGTCGTATATTTTTAGCAACAAGCGAGGAAACCCGAAGGAAATGCCGGTTGAGGGGCATTCTCCAGCTACCGAGCTCCGTGTTGTTTAGTTACAGTACCCGCGTATTTACAAAGCAGAAGCAACATATCTGTTTAGTCTATATCTCTCCAGAATACTTTCTTCTTTTTCAACCGGTAGTTAAGTAATTCATCGCATCTTCTCGTGTCCATCACTTTAAGGTTAAACCAGCATACAGTAGAGTAAGCTTAAGTTACCAAAGTTTTGCCGTAAAGTCGGACGATTAGAGGCACAGCACAGAGTAGCCATGGAAGAGGCACAGCACAACCGAGAGTCTCCACGCGATGCACCCTCATTCATTGGTAGCAGAACGTTTTGCAATTACTCAATGCCAGTCCTAGGATTTGAACCAACTTGAAGATAATTACCTAAGAGACTGAACAAACTCAGCCAAGCTACTGTCAGCTTAGAGAGGCACAGGCAATAAGTTTCTGCTGACTACCTTGGCAAGTACTTGGAATCAGGATATTAAAGAATTTGCCACCAATGGCTGAGGGTGAATCGACAGAATATCCTGATTCCAAGTACTTGCCAAGGTAGTCAGCAGAAATTTGTTGCCTGTGCCTCTACATGAGGTACAAACAACACGGCCGCGGAAGTCCCTAGATGTAGGGATACCTATGAATCAGGCTATGATAGAACTAGAGGAGAACAAGTATAAAGTAAACAGCTTTGCCTGCTTCGTTTTTTGTTCATCACACTCTCTCAGACACAGATACAAGCACATCCATCTCATCAAAACCGCTTTCAAAGTTTCCAAAACTTCTTTCACAATCAAAAATCACAATGCCTTCCATCAAGATGACCCTCGTCTTTGCCCTCGCTCTTTTGAGTCCAGCTCTCGCAACACCAATTGCCTCAGAGGAACCTTCTACCCTCGTTGCCCGCATCTCTGGGAACTCGTGCTACTATGTCAAAGGATCCGGAGACAGCGTCTACCATATCGACATGGCAGGTTGGGGCAACAACGACGACACATCCAAGAGCGGCTGTGGAACTGGACTCCTCGACAACCTCCGCGGCCAATGCGGTACAATCGATGACTGGGGTTGCACCGCCGTCGCTGAGAACCCCCATGATACCAGAGTGTCGTTCAGACTTCCTTCTTGGCTCAATGCTGGTGCTCCCGGATGTGTTCAAGATGCCATCTACTTGGGCAGTCCATCGAACAACCGGGCAACTGGTGTTAAATGCCAATGCCGCGCAGGCACTGGTAACTGTTAGAGGAAAGCGTGGGGGCAGCTGGTGAGGGTACTGGATTAAAGTTCCTATATCTAGGGCGAGGGATCGTCTTCGAGATATGGGATTTTGAGCTCGTGGTCTCTCACTCAATTCGACTTTCTGGACAGTTTTAGGAGGGAGCTTTTGGACGAGGAGGAGGAGGAGGAGGCTTGAAGCATGTTCTTTTCTTGTATCAAATGTTTAGGTTTCGGCCTGCACTTGTATTTTGTGGCTCTTAATATCAATCAAACTGATTTGCCGAAATTTTGCATGAATCTCGCTACATACGTGAATGGTTAGGTTGTGAAAACTAGCTACTCTCTTCTTTGTAATCGTTGATTGCGAAGGTATATAATAATCTACGTTTTCCATCTTCAATTAAGCCTATCAAATGAGTAAGTATAGTATTTCTAGTACACAGAATTCAAAGCGAAAATATGCAGATACTTCTTACGAGTGTTGTGTCTTCGGCGCTAAGTCGTCCGCACCTCGCTAAAACAAAATGTCATTGAGTCCCGAGTTTGAGTCGCTTAGCAAACCCTCTGCTAGATGTGCCTACAAACTTCCATTGTGACTGGAAATGCGTCGGACACGAAACATTGAATGGGAGATAAAGTTTTAGTCACACAGGAAAAGGACTGGTTGTGTCTTCCTTTTGAACTCGGGAACACTTCAAGGACTCACTGTCCAAACAGTACTACATTCAAGACTCTGTTTCAAATGAAGACTATGCTATTCATTACTCAAAGAATGTCTAACTAGATTAAAAAGAAGAAATCTAAAATCTTTTGAAGACTAGTAGCACAAAAATAGATAGATGCCACACCATTTTGACTAAGTAAGTCGTCAATCATGAAATGTCTCTTCTGAAACTCCGTGTCAACTCGAAGTGACTTTGTTCTCGCATTCAAAGTCATATAATAAAGCCTACCTACGCCTTAAGCATCTGAAAAAAATTAGACCTTCATAATCACCACAGTACAACTTCAATGCCTCATCGGAAATCCAAAGGCACCAGACCCCAGGCTTCTAAAGCCCAGCGCCGCGCCCTTCCCAATCCTCGATCCACTCAAGATAGCATCGTCAGTGCAGAGAATCTAGGCGCCGGATGCATCCTATTCTTGCCAAGAAAAGATCCCACCCAAACACCGATCTGGTGTTCCTCTGAATATTGTTGCCCACAGCCGACAAATCTCGACAAAGAAGCATACTGCCACCCAGTTATTGTTCTTGGTTTCCGACAAAAACCAGGTTCGAATACCCTTGGAGATTGGATATGCTTCGTTGTGAAGGTAGCCAACCCCGTGCGGTTTATAGAACCACTGGTCACAGCTAACGCTACATACGAACAGATAACGTCTCGGACTTACCCTCGAGCTGAATATTTTCAAATTCACAAGCACAAAACATCCAACATACGATCCGGAACCTCAGTACTCATGAAGCATGGACTTTATCTCGAAAAGAGAAACGGGGCATATGTCAGTTTGCGGAAGAGATCCGCCGTATATCTCAAGCACATCTATGAAGTGCCCATTCAGACACTGGTCAACTACCGACAAGCCGAGCATTACATGCCAGCACATATGTACCGATTGAAATCCGACAGCTATATTAAGCTTATCAACAAACTAAAACGGGCTAACAAAACTTTGGGAAGTCACCGGGGGTGGTTCTGTGTCACGACCAAGCACCTCCTTAATAATAGCCCGGAAAGTGTGCCCAGGCTTCAAAATATACGGACGGGTGTTCGAAGTGCTTTTGTTAGGTTACCTATTCCTAGTGTGCAGCCACGGAAATCACATGTTTAAGTGTTGGTAGGGTGTTGTTGAAGACCTTGGTACGATTGTTTACCGAAAATAGGCCTTCCCAGCTAGGCACGCCTTGTAATATAAGATTTAGCCTGATTTTACCCATTGATAATGAGAGTTGTGATTACTTCAATCAAGAACTCTAAAGCATGTTTGATTCTGCAATCTGGTGACTTTTCCGTTTGACTCTCCGTATATGATGTTGATGACCGTTACGAAAACGATGATGTGGGACTCGTTGTGCTAGGGCTACTGTTTCACAGACCGCCATGCAACAGAGAATTCTGCTATAAAAACTCCTTTAAGTTATTACGATAATTTGAATCGTCAAATAGGGAGCAGCAACATGTAGGGCAATTCGGTGTATTGTGCAACTGTTACTATTACTAGAGTGTGCTCGAGGGGGCTATTCATAGTGGTTAAACGAGGGTCAACTGGCTAAACAGAGTCACATAACTATTCTATTCAACATGATATTTTAAATAGCTTGTACATACGTAGCTAAATACTACCTATTAAACACTAGAGACAGGAAGGAGGCGTATATTGCGAACCCGAGTTCACACAAGACGGTCTACAAAACATTAGCTCTGATACCTTAGTACAGTATATAGTAAGCGGAGATCTGCGGCTAAAACAGGTATTCTAAGACATGGCAGACCCGAAATTAGTTATTATAGGTTATAAAAACGACACCTTTCACATCTTTCAAGGTCTAAAAGTAGTCCCAAGAAAAGCAGCAAGGTAATAAGAAGACACATATCGCGCAATGTAGCAAGTTACAAAAGCGAGAAATGATGATTACTATTCGATGAGAAGTATCTTTCGAGTTAATGGCAAATTTCTACACTTAAAATGCAATTACTTACTTCTATAACTATTAATTCCCAAACATGCAACTAGTTGATTGTTTCAGAGGTATTTTCTATTACGCTTTCTATTATGTGAGATACGTCAATACCACCGGCCAACTCCAAAGTCTACCCAATTCTCTCTCCGACTGCTCCCCCAAAACGCCTAACAATTATCCAAGTTCCAATACCCAAAACCATCCATGCTAAGTATGAATAGCCCAAGGTATAGGAAATCCAAAAAGGATACAAGTGCTCACGTAAAGACTATGGTGCAGTAGCATGAAGTTAATATACAATTTAGCAGTCTCCCAAGCACTTCGTTCCTTAGCTCTTTCCTCTTTTTTCCATGTGTCTTCCTTTCCTCCTGCCGCGGAATCTGAAAACGCTTCCACTAGAATGAGGTCAGAACTGGCACTTTCTGCGCTCTCTATGAGGCTACGTGGCGCAATTCTTACTAGGGACCAAGGGGACATCACGTTCAATCTTGAGTTGTCGTAGATGCTCTTCGATGAACACTCGCCAAGGTCCTGGGCGATGCTGAAGAGGTTCTACAGGCGTGTTCGCGGGCTTGGCGACAGGTGCTGGTCTCAGATTGGACATGTCAAATAGCATCTTCGTAGGCAATTGTCTCCTTTCTTGCTCGAGTGCTACTGAGTACAGCGTATCGTGAAGGGATAGAAGGTTGATCGTAAGTGGCTGGGTGGTCGATTCTGGAAACGCATCAAGTGTAATTGGGCAGCCTGCGTTTGGACCGAAGCTGGACCAGGCTGTTGGCAATGGTTTGCGGCGAAGTTTCGGTTGTGTAGGTGGTTGGGAGGGCGGTTCTGGGAGCTCGTCGAGTGTGATTGGATAGCCTGCGTTTGGAATAGAGCAAGACCAAGCTACTGGTAAAGATGTTCGACGAAGCTTAGGCTCCGGCTCTACTGGTGGTTCTTCGGAAGTCAGCTTTGAGTTATTTGAGTTGAGTTGAGCGAGTGATTCAGTAAGTACTTACTTGGCATTGGCATAGGCATTTCATCCGGAGTTGGTTTTGGTGGTACAGGAACATCAACCATCGTCCATGGACTGACAGCTGGTTTCCAATCTGGAGAGGTATTTCTTTTGGTAGGTGGTTGTGGATTGCGCTCCGATACAATCTCCTCTGTGCGCGTTGAATGATCTGCGATCGCTCTCGAAAAGGCATTGCCGAGAGAGGACTCGGTGAGTATCGGGATTGGACTGTCGATAGAGGATTCTGGGATCTCGTTGATCATTAGTTGAATGCGCGGGCATTTCGATGGTGTCTTGCTGAATGATCTTGTGACTTGTCGAAGACAAGGCCGCGCGACATTTAAAAGTTTGGATGGAATCATGTTAACAAATGATCGCGGAATAAGTGAGTGCTTTTTGTTGTTGCTTGCTGACTATGGTTGTTCTCTGCTCATAAAAAATCCTCGTTGGACAGAGTTGGGGTGAATGATAATCGTGTTGTATGATGAAAAGTAGATGATAGCGTGGAAGAATTTTGTAGAAAGCTCACTCTTATATAGTCCGATTTCAAAATGGACAAAAGAGTCATATGAAATGCACGCCGTCGTTAAGCTAGTGCAGTAAGTCAAGCTTGTTTAGTGGATAGGGTGCAGCTCCCATTCTCCTTTCTGCGCAATATCCTCGAACTTCGCTGCCTCAAAGTGCTACGTCGAGTAGCTAGTACCTGCAACCTCGTAATACTTGAGAAACTACAGTAACTCAAACCAAGCGCCTGAGCCTCTTGGTTATTCCTAACGACTAAAAATTTGAAGGGTTGAGATCTATTACAACGTTATAGCTAGCACTTGCCAGTTTTTTTCGATCCATAGTTGAGCATTTGAGACAGGCTCAACGCTAACAACGACCTACTGCTCGCGAATTCTGCGAAATCCATAGAACACAGAACGATCTCTAGACTTCCAGAATTTTGTGGGTCTTGTTAAATGCAAAACCAACAACAGAGGACGGAAGCTGCAAAGTGATATGTCATAAATAGGAAGGAAAGAAATGAATGTAGCTTTTGCTAAAGGTGGAGGTTGAACAACATGTTTCACCGACCATCGTAGTTGCCAGTTTTGTATATAGCAACGTGCCTGAACTTCGCGGGATCAGATGAGGCAGTCCAGTGCAGCTTGTGGGTGAGCTTTTACGGGGGTAACGGGGCTGATAGAATGATAGTTATCTTTGCCATCTTCACACGTAACAGGCGTTGAAGTCGCTTTACTAGCTTAGAGGGATTGAGCAAACAGTGCAAACACCATCACCTGCCAACCGCACTACACATACAGCTAGCCCACACCAGCCACTAGCGCCGCACGGGCCACGTGCAAAAGATATATATTCTCGCAACCTCCCCGACCCTCTCCCCAAAAATCATACTTACCTTCTTGGGGATTGGCTGCTCACGAAGAGCCGGATCCACGATACGAGGCCTCCATTGCACATCGGGGCGTCAAGAATCGTCGAATATCCTTCGGGGTCTTCGCCGGGGGAATTTTTGATTGCATACCTGCAGAGGTTTATACTCACTTTTTCATTGAGATCTTGTGCCTCGCTGCCAGGACTTGAAGAAGAAGAAGAAGCAGCAGCAGAAGAAGAAGAACAATGTCTGTCGATTTGTCTGGTTCGCTTTATTGTGTAGTATGCTGGCCCTTGAAATGGCGACGCTGTAGAGGCAATGTGGTCGTCGGGACCGTTCCCATGCAAGGAGAAAGTAATATACCCTACTAAACATAATTAGATATAAAGAGAAGCACCAATGTGCGGCGAGACAGAAGCCCGATGCATTTGACTTGCGCTGCCCTGCGCTGCCGCCTTGCTTCAATTCTGAACGTCTACGAAGTATTGATCTCTATTCATATTGCGACGTGAGCATTTTGAATCACTGGTCAAGAGCGATGTTGCGATGAAGACCGACCGAAGGCCTGAACCACAACACCACTCCTAAGTATATTGTCAACTCCCAATCCAAGCAACAAAGCATCAACTTCATGGCCTTCAAAGTACAGCACGGCAGCCCAATAGGGCGGGATTCCCCCACTCCGCTCCGCCGTTGCGCGTTGAGCACCGTGTTTGACGCGTCTCCAAGATTGCTTCAGAGAAAGTCATTTTTCGCACTTTTGCTTCGACCTAAATCTTCAACTCTCAACCCACAGTCACCTAAAACAAGCGATGTCGAAGCAACTAGGCCTTGGTGCCTATTTTAAACCAGCCATATCGAATGCTGATCCCACGCCAGAGTCTCCAGCAAACTCCACGAAACGAAAACGCAAGGGAAAAGATGGCGGCGCATCCAATCACGAAGCTACATCACCAACAGAAGTCTCAAAGAAGCTAAAGGTAGCAAGCACCACTTCTGCCACTAAAGCAAAGAAACCTGTGGCCACGAAGGCAAAGATCGCGCCCGTCGCAAAGGCTGCAATACAAAACTACAAAAGCTCAATCAACAAAGTCGACGACCGACTCAAAACTCTAGACAAGAATGCAAAAGCTCAAAGCCCCAACTCGAGTTCCGTCACATCAGAACATTACGCCGAAGCCATGATCAAGTTCCTTCCCGACGTCGAGAAATTATCGAATATGGGCGAAGATGGTGTCAGCTGGGCTTTCAACTTGCTGTTGTATATGGGCGAGCATTCATACGGCGATATCAACGCATCCTTCAAAATGCCCGGGTGTGGAGGCCATGAAGAACCATACGCGATGATGGACGAGGCGATGCTACGTTTAATTGAGCGGAGGCATGCAAAGATGGGCGCTCGAGCGAATGTCGAGGTGGCGGAGGAAACGGTTGTGAGGAATCAATGGACGGAGGCGGATGCAGATGTTGGGGTATTCAAAACGGGGCGCCCAAACAAGCAGCAGAGGGGACAAATAGCGGCGCAGAAACAGCAGTGGATGAAAGCCAGGAGCAAGGAGTTCAGGGACAGGAGGGAGAAATCACGGAATTGGGTTGCGAATGCCATAGGGGAGCTTGTTGATCAGAGGGATTATATTGCTGAATTTGGACATGACGGGTTCTTTGTTCGGAGCATTGCAAGGCTTGAGGAGTTTGAAGCAGCATCATCTGTCGTGGAACCGGCGGAATGAGGACGAGATGAGCATTTGAAACCTTTGAGTAGCCTTGCCATTACTATCTTCGGCAGGTTCTGCAAATAGGTCCCAAGAATGAGCGGATGCGTCAAGAGATGAGTGAGCCGGAATTGGAGAAAATATCCGTCCAGGATCGTACTTCTATAGGTAAGTTGCAGTCACAATGTTTTCTTCCTTTGAAGTTGATATATTCTTTCATCTGCTGCCACTCTGATGATCTCCAGCAACACAACACTGCCAACATGCATACTAGGCCGCCGTTAAGATATAGCCAGTGACCATGATAGTAACCAAAAGCGCGGTCCAACCCAATCACCTAAGTTTGTGGTCCGGAACAGAGCGAGAAACAAACTCTGGTTGGAATTGGATTGTCAAGGACGACGAAGCCTTACACGGCAGTACGCACTGGTGACTAGATATTGCAGACAAGAACTGCAAACGACACTCAGCCCCAAGCACAGCTACTGTCTGATGTGTAGAGGCTATCAGCCATTCAATCCTAAGGTAATATGACGCATTTCGTCTTCGAGAAGCACGACGCGTTACACTTTAGAGGGAAGATATACACAGGTATGCAGTCAGTGGAGGTCACTTGGCTCTAGGTCCGGGTATGCATTATAGGTGTTTTTCTTTCTTCTGATGATGCCCTTTGAGTCCGCAAACAGTCTGATCAGCCGCGTAGCTAGAAGTGTTTCTTTGAATTATAGACCTCTGTAAGACGTTCCAGCAGAGAAATGTCCCCCAGTACAGTAGTCCTTTCCCGAAGGCTAGGATGATAAAGCTATTGTATAGATTTAATGCAGCTGTTTTTCCTGTGTTCTTTGTTACTATCCTTGCATATTAAGCATATACAGTTAAACTTCTAACGTGTTTTAATTGGGGATGTCGATGAAGATCTAAGAATTAGAGAAATGAATTGCACTTACACATAGCATCCTTTCTAGTTGGTTTTTTTCTTTTCTTTTCCATTGCCTCAACGGTCTTCTATGTTCCATCGTATATATCTCCGAAGATTGGACTCGTTTCAGCTTCAAGTACCTATTACCCTGGTAGTTCTTAGCAGGGTTGAAAGTTAGAGTGCTTTGGCACAATATGTTCTAAATGGGTCACTCCGTCTAAGAAGAATGCCAAATATCGATCGAGGTCGGCTCTTCGGGTATGCAATGCAACATTTACACAGAGAAGACAGCATGGAGTTGCATTGCTTGATCAAAATGTTGTCTTGGATTCTAGTGCGCTTCATCCGTGTTTAGCAGCAGGACGTTTTGCTGGCACAGAAGCGCACACAGCAAGTTATGTACAGACAAATTATATACACGTGAAAATCAACAGCCGTCTAAGCACACATCTTAAGCATTCATTTTCGACCAAGAGTATACAACGGCAGGCACGCTTCTTTAAACAACCGTGAGTGTGTATGCAGAAGTGGTGAAAACAGCATTAGAACCTAACCGCAACCCTTTCGTTAGCAAATACTCTAAAATTCAAAGTGAAAAGCACGCAATCAAAGCAACTTACCAGAGAAAGGCTCAGTTCCAGCCTGCAAGGACGTAACAACGGCGCTGGTTGAGACGCCCTGGCTACTGGTCAGATAGTTGAAGAAGAGCTTTAGATCCATGTTGACGTTTCCCATGTTGCTGGGAGCGACGAAGGAGAAAACTGTGGTGTCGCCATTGGGACCTTTGAAGAGCTTCCAGCTGGTTCCGGCAATGGTGACAGTAGCTAGGGGCGTGGTGCCAGTGGAGGAGATTGGGGCGGCTCCACCGTATGCGCCAACCCAGATCATGATTTCGTAGGAGTTGGCGGCGCCGACGGAGGGTGCGAGCCATAGGTCGTAGGAAACGTCGGCGATCATGTCGGTGCCGGTGTATCTATGGAGACTTTTGTCAATAATTGTTCTGTGTATGATGGGCAAGTCAGTGAGTAGTGTTCACTTACCTCCAGACCCAAGTAGAGGGAATAGAACTGATTGCCGAGAGCTGTTTATTGATAGCCTCGAGCGCAACATTAGAGTACGATTTAACCTGACCAGCACCACCGGCCCAAGTCCAAGAGGTAGACCAGACGAAAGACAAGGCGCTGCTGACAGACGTGAAGGTAGTGCATTGAGAACCAGAGGAAGCTGTGCCTGCTCCCCAGTTGTTGTGGTAAACTGTGTAACCCGCAGTTGCGACTGTGCCCCAATTTCCACACATGGTGGTTGCCGCGCGCTTCTCGAGTGCCTCCTGCTGGACGGGTGTGGGCATTGGAGAGGCTATTGCTGTTACAGCTAGCATGGCTGAGAGGAGGGTGGTGGTGAACTTCATGGCGAGTGAGGATTAGTGCCCTGTATTATCGTGATTGTAGATGGGAGAAACGAATGAATATCAAGTTTAGACGTGAGAACGAGAGTACGCAACTAGAAAGTAGCTACAGATAAAAGACCATTTTCAAGGCAGAAAGGAAGAAGCCTTTATACAATCGAACTACGATGAGCACCTCGGACTTCGAATGTGCTTTCTCCGGTTTAGTGTCTGCTTTGAGCTAACCATCCAGACCACCCTTAATCAAGGTTGGGCATTTAAGGTTGAATCCTGCTCCCACTTCAGTACCTTGATAGATCGGATGACCCCTAAACGATGGGAGATTGCACGCTTGTGGTTTCTCATTTAGATGCAAGATAGAGTGTATTCTCGGCTAGCTTGCCGAATTGAAGTATGTGTTGGCCGAACTGTCGGGCAGGGGACGTGCTAGCTAGTTTCATCCAAAGAGCTTCGGATATCAAAAGGGTTGATCTCAAGTCCCGCCAATCGGCGACCACGAAAGCTACTCGACGCCCCCTAGACTCCATTTAAAGCGAGAAAGGTTCCTCCTGACTTGTGGCAGGTGAGCTGTCTTTAAAGTGTTAAAACAATCTGATTCATTCATTCTGCATTACGTCGTACAGGCTGAATGGACCCAAGAATAATGGCCCCTCCCTCTCTACTTGAACGAAATCTGTTGGCGGAAACTTCGGACAGAAAATTTGCCGTCTCGTCTTTCGCGAGTAGCTGAAAAGTTAGCCGATCGCTTGGCAAGATAGCACGTGTACGCTGGCGTTACAACTCATACTGTCACGCCAGCAACTTTATATCAATTGTTGACATCCTTGATTCTTATGGGTATTCCGGTACGACCCTAGTTCTAGAATTAATCCGATAGAAACTTGGCCTTCTAGAAACCGGTTTATCGACTCTTAAAATATGAAATCGATAAATTTTTACTATCTATAATAGTAAGTCTACTTTAAAGTATATTTCTCTAAGCCTCTAATAGTCTACTTATATAGTTACTTAGCTCGTTATTCTTTACTTTAAGTAGTTAACTTTCTTACTAGACCTAATATATTTTAGTAATTAGAATACCTATAAGACTTAAGGTTAAGTAGTAGCTAAGGTTTTCTAAGAAGGTAGGACTAACATTACTAAGTGTATTTTAATATAAGTACTTATAAAATATATTGAACCGTAAAAGTGGTTCAGGGGTGGTCATGTGATCTAGTCACATGATCAACCACGTGAGCGCTCGCCTACTAGCGACATAAAAAGCCTAGGACTATAGTCTATAGTTTTTCCTTCCTTAATTAACTAATACAAGAGTAATTAACCTTATATTAATTCTCTTTTATACTCTTACTATTTGTTTAACTTTTAATAAAATAAATTAAAGAAGTGATAGTATTACTATAATAATTATAATAGAGATATTAAAGAGAGTATAAGATATAAGTAGTTTAATAGATATACAGATAGTAAAACTAATAAGTTTAAAGATACTAAGTATAAGTAGAATAAGAACTTACTATAAGAACTAATTATATATTATACTACTATATAATTGTTAGAATAACACTTAGAAATAAGATAGTTTTATATTATAATAATAAAGAGAAAAGATTTAAACTAGTCTATAGTATATATAGTAGTTAATTAAATTTAATTCCCACCTAAACTCTCTTTGTTTTAATTTTTTACACCTACATCAGGTTACACTAGAGCCATTACAGCCTAGCTAAAGTAACCCTGCTCCTATATTCTAGGGGGTTAACGCCGAAAGTGGATTTGCTACCTAAGGATTAGCTAACACGGGCAAAAATCAGCGCATATATATCGCATGATAGCCTTTGTGCTGGACCAAGGAATTCAGCCCACCGCCTCATAGCCAACGACCAGATATCCTCTGTTGAGTTGTATCGCGGGTACGTCATTAAGCAATACGCTTCGCATAATCTTCTGATATACAGAGACACAATGGCAACTTCTCGTTGGCGGATACTGGAGGGCAAGACTGCGGCAAATACTGACGGAACCACAGGACGCGTAGTTGCCATCGATTACCTCCGTTAAGGCTGCAATGTTGCGATATATCATCTAGACTTGGATCGGGATGAATTGGACAAGGACAGCTTACCGAAAGAGACAGCCGCTTTGAAAGCAGAAAATGTCGAGGGTGAAAGCACTTCTAAAGCTGTGGATCTGTTATGAGTTGTTGTGATGTGACAGATCTGGAGACAGGCACGCTGTTGGTTGCGAAGGCTGTAGAGAAATGGGGGATGCTGGACATATTTGTGGCCAACGCCGGTGTCTTCCAACCAGCCGACTTTCTGACGTGAGTTGAAAACGGCACTCCTCTGTCTAAGCAGTACCTAAATGATGTTACTGCAGACTCGACCACGAACTGTTCGACCGAATTGTCAAAATCAACCTCCACGGTGCATTCTATACTAGTCAAGCAGCTGCCAGGCAAATGGTCAAGGACACGGTGGATCTATGATAGGCATATTTTCCTTCAGTTCTCTCGTCGGAGGAGGCCTGCAGACAGATTATACGCCGACGAAGGTCAGCGTTTTGTCCTTGATTCAAATTATGGCGATTGCGCTTGGAAAGGATGGAATTCGGTGCTACGCCATATTACCAAGACACAATTAAGTGACGAGGATGTAAAGAACGATGTCAAGCGAAATTATCTGGAGGCAAGGATCTCAAAGGGACGAGTGGGAGATACTTCTGATATTGCTGGTCCTACGCTGTTTCTAGCAAGTGAGGAGGTGAGCCTATATTGCATTGGCATACAACTACTTGCCGATAGAGGGATGTTTGTATACTTGCAATAGTGAAAGCCAATATGATACCTGTTGAGGAATATGTTCCTACTCATGATTTAATCTGCTGCTTGATGATTTCAGATATATACTCTAACCAGCATATCACACATGAATTCCACGATCTTAAAATCTTGGGTAAAAGACTCAAATATCATAGTCTTTTGCAGAAAATACTCAAATACCATTTACCCAGCTAAACCACCAAACTCCTCGCGAGCAACCCCTACTTCTCTTTGTAATAGTACATGAAAAGCATCTAGGGGGTCGGACACTCTTCCAACCCCCCGATGCCTAACCTTGATCTAACCACTGACCTAACCACTAACTCCTAACCTGGCCGTCGTAAGCTCCAGCGGGGATCATCGACATACTAAGCGATAGTATTTAAGTCTTTTACCCTGAAGTCTTTTCATCAAGTGAGTTGGGTCTTCATGTTACTGGCTGGGCCAGACTTGAGGCATTGTTAAAGATCCAATATATTATTACGATTGTTTTCAATATTTCCAAAACTATAAAAACTATACTAAGGAAACAGATCCCAGAAAGCACAAACCCGATCACAACAATCCCTCGACACTAAAAATGATCGTCCGGCGCTACTTCTTCAAACAATTTCTTTCCCTCTAGCTACGTTCGATACTAAAGGATATGGACCTCCTCTTGCACTTTCGACCCTGTCAAATACCCTGTTTGTGTCAGCTTTGATAAATAAGTCAATAGGAACGGAATCGTACCATCTCAAATTCAAACTTGACTACGCGGGAGAACAAGTGACTGAATATGCGATATATACAGTTGATTCGTCATTTGAACTGCAGCATTGGGCCAGGAGTCGGCATCCACCATCTTCATCGCTGCAATCTGTAGTTGTGAAGACAAGGGGTTGACAGCCCTTCTCCGTACCTCCGATTTGAGAGGCTGAAGGAAAGCTCGTGGAGAGTGTAACACAGCCCTGACCAACGTTGGCCGTATTCGAGTATGACCCGGCCTCGGTCCCGCATCCATAGTCTGAGTAAAGGTCGAATGTCCAGCCCTGGGCTTTCAGTAAACCTGATTTCATTTATACCTCTATAAGACTATAACTACACTAACATAACTTGATATCAACAACTATCAAAAGATTACGTTCAAGGCGTCCCTACTCTAGTCAAGTGTTATAGTTAGGAAAAACCAGCATCAACTCCTAGGAATTGTCATCTACGTTGATGGCATCGCACTTCTGATAATCACTTGTAACGAAGTGTAAGTCTGCGAGTTACATTACCAATTACACAAAACTGCTCTTCCCAGGTTCACCTCTGAAAGCAAGAAACAAGGAATTGGAAACTTGAGTTTTTTCATTTGCTTAGTTTCTGAACTAATGGTGTTCTAATGGTAAGAAAGAACGGCGCATTGATGTCTGCGCTAGCACCTAAGAATACAATGCCTAGTCTTACAGCTTAACAAACATTGAGATTCATCTATAACGCATTGTAGAGATTGAGAGTTTACAGTTTCGCCTTGATATCGTTCGCGGTAGCGCTGGCGTCCTTATTGACCACAACGTCGCCACTCTTGCCGCTGTTGCCAAAGAAAATAACTTCGACAGTTAAATCATCCCTAGCAATTGATTAGAATAAAATTTTCCAAATATTAGTCGACTTTGACCTACCGATATCTTCTTGAGTATGGTGCTGGCAACGTCAATAACGCACACACCATGTCTTTGTCTTTGCCACCCAACGCATTCCTCACGAGATGTGTGGCAACATTTTTGTCCTCTACAACGAATCTCTCGTTCTCACCTCCCTTAACTCCCCATTGCTGCTGACGAATGGGAGTCTTTTGACCATCCTTTGCCTTCTTCGCCTGCCCTGCCTCGACTGGAAGACCCTTCTGCTGGGAAGAGAACATCTTTGCCCAAGAATTGCCGTTCGTCTCAGCGGACTGCTTCTCAATCCATTGACCAACGAGCCCAACAACTTCCTCGTTGGTGAGCATTTCCCACAGGCCATCAGTGGCCATAACGACGAAATCGCCTTTCTCAGGCTCAATTTTCGTGGTTGTTACTACAGGTTCGGCGGTAACGTACGGTGGTGTACGGAGAAGTTGGGATGGTGTTCGACCAAAGAAAGAGGCCTTGAGCCTTTCTGAGACTTCACGGGTCCACTTGTAAGTTGCATCACCGAATGCACGTGTTGGCTCCAATCCACCCAAGACACGGCCGTTTCTGATCACGTTGTCTTCTCCAGGGTGCAGCTTGCGCATTCTTGCTTCTTCGTCTGGATTTCCACCAGTTTGATCAACGGAAAGCGGCGTTGCTACCCACTTCCCACTGTCCCCTCGTCGTCCCAGTATCGCTCGGGAGTCTCCAGTGCATGCCACTCTTAGCAGTTTCGAGTTACTGTCATAGAATGATAATAAGGCGCAAGATCCCGAGAGAGCCGGAGCAAGAAGTTCTGCTGCTACAAGCTTCGAGTTTGCCTTGAAAGTTTTCTCGACGCTTTCATGAACGATCTCGTTGTCTAGACGAGTAAATCCGGTCTTGATAGCTGCCTCAATAGCTTCTGAGGATGGCTCATCGACCGTAGGGTCAGCAAGCGCAGCCTTGTAGGTGGTGTTGAGCTCTCGGGCAACAAAGCTTATCAGAACCTGTCGCAACTTTGCAGATGTGGTCCAACCCCTATATAGATTGTTAGCTATGTCCAGTAAACTTGTAGTATTGAGTACCCACGAATGTCCATCAAATACACCCCAGAACATCCAATCACTGCTAGGATTCCTGGCGGCCGTGGCAGATGCCAAAGACGGTGGTAGCTCAATTATTTTCTCTGAATGGTCATCCTCGATAGGGTCGTTACTCGGGATTTGAACTACATCGTATCGCACAACGCCCTTCCCTCTGCCAACCAAATATGACTCCTCATTCCGGCGCAACTTCTGCGTAGCTTGCTCTGGTGTCAACATCTCCAGTACCTTACGGCCCGATTCATCCGTATCCTTCGAGATAGGTCCTTCCCCTGTAATCGTGCCAGTGTATAAGGTATCCGGCCCTACCACGACCGCTTTTCTATCCAATTCCGGGTTGTGTTCTTGTGGCTGTGCTGGGTTCGAGTAGATGGCAGAGTTAGAGACACCGCGGGTTTGCTGAGCTGCTGAACCGTTCGCAACATCTGTCCCATTGCCCTGATACGTATACCAAGCTCCGTATCCAACTAAGGTCGAGACCAGAGCGACTGAAAACCTCCTTATATACATCGACGAGGCCGATTTTGCTATCGCATGCTCTGGACGATTCGAAGTTGAAGCCAATCGAAGGCCTAGAACATAGCTCGAGGATTGTAGGATTCCACCACGGGTACTTCGCAGGATAGACGGACTTTGACACGCAGTCCTAAATGCCCTTACGACTGCTCGACGCATTGAATGTTGTTACTGGGAGGCTCAGAGCGATGTCTGAGGCCTAAATGTCGGAGGTTGTGTCTGTGAGTCTCAACGAGTGCTGCTTGTGATCGGGATTCGAGAAGGAACGTGACCAAATCGAGGTGTGCAAACGAGCGACAAAGGATAAAGAAGAGTAAGAATCAGCCCATCCGCATCTCGATTCAGAGCATTATTCAAAATAAAATAAACTCTGGCAGTGCTTTGCTTCGTGTTGCCTCCTCCAGCCTTCTCTACAGATAGATGCCTGCTCTTCGTGATTGCGCAGCCTGGTCCATTCAACGCATGACCGCCTCACCGCTTAGGGCCCTTTCGATGAATTCTGCCACCATTTCAACCCACTGCGATGCGTCATTCGCCGAGCGATCACCATCTGCATTTTCCTACATTCTCTAAGCTAATAACACTCTCTACAACTTTCTCATTGAGGCAGTTCGCACCCGTGCCGATCCTCAAGATCTCGCAATATTGCGTCTGGTAATCCGCGACCATGTCAAGCAGACAATTGCGCAAGTTACAGCAGCAACGGGAACTGGAAAAAGCTCAAGCCAAACTCCAAGCAGATGCAGATGCTTCAGACCCGTCTGATGATGAGCCAGTCATAACTCAACAGAAGCCAAAGGCTAGTTTGTTCGCCAACTTTGCAGCCCTCGAAGATGCGGAAGAAGACGAAGATGAGGTCTCCACAGAAGAAAAACTAGAGGCAGGGCCAAAGCATGAATTGGGCCAACCTGAACCTAACCCCCAGAAAAAATCGAAAAAATCAAAGAAGAAAAAGAAGGCGAAGAACAAGAGTAAAGAGGCCGCAACGAACGTTGAGGCCCTAGAGGCGCAAGATGGACCAGACGAAATTGATGCAGCTCTCGCAGCTTTGAAGCTCAAAGCACCTGCAGGCCAAGCCTCAACGGAGCTTACAAGAGGGGAGGTTGATCCTGAATACGAAAGGATATGTCAATTATTGGGAGTCAACACACAAAACCTCAAGGTCGCGAACGAGATGAGAAGTTTATTTGGACGAGCAGCTATAGAGGATAATGAAGATGCAGGTGGCGCAGTACCAAGAGGTGCACGAAGACAGAGGGGTCAGAATCAACAGATTGACCTGGAAACTGCGTTGAAGGGACACCATTTTCCTGGAAAAGGTCTTCCAGAGATCACTTTACGGCGAAATATATTTATCCAAGGCAAAGAAGATTGGCCCCGGGGCAGTACAGGAGGCCTTAAAATGGAGGTCGTCCACGACGGGCTAGGCTCTAAACGTGGTAACGGTATGATTGAGTTCAGATTTGTCCATGATCCATCATATCAGCAGGTGCAGCAGCAATTTGACATGTTTGTGGAGATGGGAGATCCCCAAAATTTGATTGGGCTTTTGCAACGGAACCGTAAGTCCATAATTCCCTGCTACCCGTTCAGTGCTCATACTGTTCCCAGCGTACCATATCTCTCTCTTGATTCAAGTAAGTAAGATCGCCAAGGATCAGACAGACCATGCTCTGTCCTCTGATCTTCTTGAACGCGCTCTATTTACCTTCGCTCGAGCATCAACATCTTTGTTTGCATCCAAGTTAAGCCAGGGCAAAGTGTTCATGGATTTCAGGAGACCTGAAAACCGGGAATTGTGGCTTGCTGGCTACCAATACATCAAAAGCTTGATTATGAAGGGAACTTATAGGACTGCATTTGAATGGGCCAAGCTTCTCTACAGCTTGGATCCAATTAAAGATCCATACGCAATGTCTCTGATGCTTCATCACCTTGCGATACGAGCACACGCATTTCAGTGGCTGTTAGAAATCGATTTTTCAAATGAGTTGCAAAGTCCTCAGCTCATTTCGCACACACACCCATCGTTGTCATTCGCAGCATTACAGCTTAGAGATGGAGTTAGGAGTAGAGCGCTACTTCAAGAGTCAATGCAGGAACTCCCATGGCTCTTCTGCCACCTATTCAAGGAGATAAACCTCGACGCACCACCATCAATCTGGGGTAGCGTTCCGCGAACCGACGCCGAGATCCTCTTCACTGAGATTTACGTACGTCAGACGAAAAGTCTGTGGGATACACCAGAAGCTACATCCCTGCTGATGGAGATAGCTCATGCGATGGACAAAGTTGACGACTCGAAGATCCCAAGGGTTGAAAATCAAAACATCAGTCTCAACGTTGTCAGATTCGTCTACCTTGACAACACGCCAGCCCTGATGGCTATGGTGCCGTCGACACTTTTACACCGCAGCAACAATTCAGATGCTGATCCTCTACCTCCTGATGATAATGTCTACTCCTACGATAGCCAGAGAATACACATACAGGGGCGAAGCGCAGGCGCACAGGGCATAGGGGGAGACTTTATGGATCCATTTGCCGCCTTCGCACGACTCATCCCCGGCTTTGGTGGGCCAAATAGACAAGGCGATGGGGGTAGTGAGGACGAAGCTGCGGAACGCGAGGAGCTTCGCAGACAACTGGAAGATGCTGTGGCTGCGGAAGAAGAGCAAGAAGCAACAAGGCATTATGATGACAATGGTGTAGAAGAGAACGCACGCCCATCTTTTGCGAGAAGATTGCTAGACATGTTCTGGAGCCAGAGGCCTGTTGAAGCCAGGACTCATTCAGAACAAAGTATGGATGACACGGATACGGAGTATGATTATGAGGACTCTGATGAGGAAACGCCAGAGGACCATGGTCCTCTTGGGCACATTCATTAGAGTCGAATTGCGCCTCTTAGACTTGAGTCAATAAGAGCCAATTATGTACAGGCAATGAAGAATCCATGCTCAAAACAGCATAGTCTCCTCCATCATACTAGTGTTGCGCAGAAGCGTGAGCCATAGGTGAGCAATTGGGGTGAGTAAGTGTCCAGCTGGTTCTCGACTTGCACGTGATGATGAAGATACAAAGCCAGCTTGCTGTAACTTTGGAACTTGGAACGCAAAAAGAAACGGTTGCGTGGTAATTGTTTGCTCTGGCCCTTGTGCATTTGACGGGCGGTTGATTCCGCACTGTACCTTTATTGTGCTTCATGGGAGTGGCCATCAAGGTTAAGAGAGTTGTAGAATACCATGTAACCTGTGAGCAAGTTTCAGAGGGAACGACGCGAAACTGCGAAACCCCCCTCGTTCTCGTTCGTCCCGAGCCGGCTCCTCCTGGAGACGAGTTGGGCTCAGCTGCGGTGGAGGATTTCTAAGCCGGAACCACATCAAAACACAAGCACGCAAGAGACCAGATCCTCTTCGCAAGCGTACAAATACAAATACCTTCGTGCCTCCTGCTTGAATCCGCCACTTCTCCATACTCGCAAGCCAAACACCCTCCAAACACACAACCGCAAATTCGCACGCAAAGTACCCCGCTGTCTATACTCTACCGCAATCATGTCCGCCGAACACACCTACAAATTCAACGTCAGCATGAGCTGTGGCGGTTGCTCAGGAGCTGTTGATCGCGTGCTCAAGAAGCTTGATGGTGAGTCTTCTTCACTTTCTGCTGTTGTCCCTCTACTTTTCCTGATCTCGACCCCGCCACCCATTAATCTGTTGCGCGCATCCACCACGACGCTCTCCCCTTCAGGCTCATTTCCACGCCTGTATAACCACCCACTGACAATATCCACACAGGCGTAAAATCCTACGACGTCTCCCTCGATACCCAAACCGCCACCGTCGTCGCAGAGCCAACGCTCGACTATGAGACCGTCCTCAAGACCATCAAGAAGACCGGCAAGAAGGTCAACAGCGGCGAGGCAGATGGAGAGTCTAAGAGCATTGAGGTTCCTGAGGAATAGATGCGTCATTCATGAATGGAATGTCAGGGGTGATAATGGATGGAATGTAGATATTGCTTGATGAGAGAGGATGGGCGTTTATGGAAGCATGGGTTATGCGCGTGAAAGAATGATGCGAGATAGCACGGCACGAGAGATGATGATAAGACGCAATGCGATACATTTATTTGCAAGACCAAAACATTTGAGCGCGATGTTGCTGTGTGACTTCCTGGTTTGTCTTGCTTTACAAGCGCGCAATTGCTGTGATGGTATGCTCTAGTTTGAGGAAGAGGTTGCTCGTTAATCATTTCTTTTGCACAGCCAATGTCCTTCCACTTTGCTGTTCATATGTACTCGTAACCATAGCCAACGAGTGCTTGCCTCGGTCTCGCTATGCTCAACTCTCAACTAGCTCTTTCGGCAACTCTACTGCAATTTCGAATAAACTTCTGGACACTCAAGACTTCATAATCTCGCCCGAGCTCTTCACCGGCTTCTGCATTTAATACATTCATCGGCTCTGCTGCTGTTTTGAACGGTACACACAGTAAGGTAGACAGACCCATGGTGAAGCAACTCGGGTAAGACGGCTTCTTCAACTCAACTACGCTCTTCAACCACCGAGGGTTGACTTTCAAGTGACTCCATGAAGGTTGACACTGGTTGGCTATTATATATGATGCATAAGCCGCCCGTCTTCTTCGAGTCAGCTTCTATACGTGAACGTGATATGTAGCTAAGGTAAGATCAACAGAGCTCACAACCGTCGAGTACCGAGGCACTAGCCCCCGCAAAGCTTTCCCCACCCCGCCGAGCTCTATCCGCCAGATCCATATATGAATGTCCTCTAGACTTCTTTCTATTCAGACCTCCGCACTCCACCATCATTGGACCTTCTGTTTACATTTCAAAGGACTTCAAACGTCTTTGTCTCATTCTCCGTTCTCACTTACATTCTTAACAATCGCCCATCATGGTTATCAAACGCAATGAACCATGCTACGTTCTCGGCGTGGGCATGACCAAGTTCATCAAGCCGCGAGGCAAGGTCGATTACACTGAGTTGGGCTTTGAAGCTGGAGTCAAAGCAATGCTCGATGCGCAGATCAACTACGACGATGTGGACCAAGGAGTCGCATGTTACTGCTACGGCGACTCCACCTGTGGTCAACGCGTCTTCTACCAGTTTGGCATGACCCAAATTCCTATTTACAACGTCAACAACAACTGTTCGACCGGATCGACCGGTTTAGCAATGGCGAGGAATCTCATCAGTCACGGGGGTGCTGATTGCATCTTGGTTGTCGGCTTTGAGAAGATGATGCCTGGCAGTCTACAGAGCTTCTGGAACGATAGGATTAACCCTACCGGGACGACGACGGAGATGATGATCAAGACCAGAGGGATCACCAATGCGCCGGGTGCAGCACAAATGTTTGGAAATGCTGGACGAGAATATATGGAGAAGTAAACTTTGCTCTTTCCCCCTCTTGAAATTGAAGCCAACAATCTCCCCCAGGTACGGCGCAAAAGCCTCAGACTTCGCTGAGATTGCCCGCATAAACCACGAACACTCTCAAAGGAATCCATACTCTCAATTCCAAGATGTCTACACCCTCGAACAAATTGAAAAAGCCCCCATGATTTTCGAGCCCCTCACAAAACTACAATGTTGTCCCACCTCCGATGGTGGTGCCGCCGCTGTGCTCGTCTCCCAGGACTTCCTCGACGCTCGCCCACATCTCAAAGAGCAAGCCATCCTCATTGCAGGCCAATGTCTGGCTACCGACGCACCTAGTCTCTTCTCTCGGTCCGCAATCGACTTGATGGGGTTTGAGATGAGCAAACATGCTTGTGAAACTGCGATGAAGGAGGCGAACGTCACACCTGCTGATGTATCGGTGTGCGAACTACACGATTGCTTTTCCGCGAATGAGATGATTACCATTGATGCACTCGGCCTATGTCCTCCCGGCAAGGCTCACGAGATGGTCCGCGCAGGCGACATCACTTATGGTGGAAAGCGGAACCTAGTCATCAATCCCTCAGGTGGCCTCATATCCAAAGGGCACCCCCTCGGCGCCTCTGGTATCGCGCAATGTGCAGAACTAGTCTGGCATCTCCGAGGCTGGGCTAACAACCGTCTTGTGAGCGGCACCAAGGTAGCCTTACAACATAACCTTGGCCTCGGAGGTGCCGCCGTAGTAACGGTTTATAAACGCGCGGATGGTAAGAATAGTGATGCTGTTGCGAGCGAGGTTGTCGGGAAGAAGAACAAGTTGGGCTATAATCCTGCGATCGAAGCGAAGGGCTTTACCGAGGAGCAGGCAGCTAGTGTGAAAAGTAAGACTAAGAGTAGTTTGTGGGCTTTGGCGGATACAGAGAAGAAGGTGCAAGCCAGATTTTAGGTCCGGTTTTAAGTTAGGGTAATCAAAGTGATTATTAAAATATGTATAATATTTAAGTACTGTTGGTATCACTAGGATATCCGTATAGTACGGGGTATGAATTGGTTGTATTGATATGAGATTAGCGAGAAAAGAGTCCGTAGAAACCGAAGGCTATAATGCCTTGACTTCTAAGACTCGCTGACTAACGCTCGCTTAGTCAGGTGACTAATGCTCGCGTATTGCCAACAAGTACTATTTACTATATTTCTTTTCTCTTAGCTAAGGTAAGTGTCGATTAAAATTGTCAAGTGTTCGACAGGTAGTCTAGTAATATCACTTAGTATACTTATTGTCGAAAGGTATTAATTTAAGAGTATAAATAAGAAAAAGACTAGGTAGCTTTTTCACTCATAATAGATGATTATATACGTAGGTAACTTTATTTATATACTATTAGAGCTGTAATAGTTACATCTAGTTATGAATACTGCTCGTACATTGGTATTTTACATTCAGTACAGTGTTATAGATGATTAAAAATGCATGTCGGAATTCTGAGCTCGAACTGCCCGTTATGGCACGTTCGAGATGCACAAGAGGTACGTGCCAATTCATGCCAAGGTGGATCTCAATTTGTTTGCACTCGGAAACATGCTGTGATGATTAAGCTGCTAGAAGCTCCTATTTCTCGTCAGGCCAGAGTAACTTCCTCTGCCAAAAGGATCGGATCATCATCCCAAACACAAACATCCAAAGTACGACCAACAACCCAGCCAAGACGGTCCCAAGAATCTTGATTGCCTCTGATCCGAACGCTTTGCCAATAGCCTGTGTCGCTGTAATCATTGCAGTGTTTGGGAAGACAAAAGAGAACCATGACATGTCGAATTCGATATGGTGCTTCTGGCTATGAAGGCCCATATGAAACCCCATCATCTGCCAGTGAGAACCTACACTCACAATGAAGAACCACATGCATAAGCCCCACATCCAAAGCCCAGCAAGATCGGCCAGTAGCTTTAGATAGAAAGCTGCTTCGGTATGGCCCATATATCCATCTGGCATGATCTTGGTTGAAATAACATTTCCCAGGTGTACAATGCCTGCTACTGTGAAGCCAGAAGGCCCCACTGAGACGAACTGCGCGAGTTAGCAAATATTGAAGCGTCCCATCGAAAAATCTTGAAACTTACCATTCCAGGTCGCGCCATATCTCGGGGCAACTTTTGACTCATGAGTCTATAGATGAAGGCGCTGTAAATCATCAAGCTGACAAGAAATCCAGTTCCTTGGATAGTAACAGCCCCGAGAGCAATTGCAAGGGCGTTGATCCGCGTAGCCGCAGCTGCATCTGGTAAAGCATCGAGTAGATTTGCTGCAAATGGCGCGAGCAAAAGTAGAGGATAAGCTGGGAAAATCCATATGGGTGTCATGGTGTGAATTGGAAATGTTCTGCGGGATGATCAGCATCAATGGTTGCATAAGTCACTAACGCCGAGAAACAAGCCACAATCAACAAGAAGCTGCGGAACCGAGTTTTGGTAACATCTTCGAAGAGTACTAGGTAGCTTAGGGACAGGACAACCTGCCGGTTGAAGTTCGGGGCATTGATTATAAAAGCACTGCTTACTGAGTTGACCATATTATCAAGTATATAGAGGAACTCGCGAGAAAGGCAACAGTAGCATAGAGCCAGAAACAGACTTGCATAGTAGTCTCAAGCCATTCCCCGGTTTCTGGTATCCCATATTGGCATATATTGATCAGAATGGTGCCCGCCCTACGTGGCGATTAGCATTTGTAGTTGATGCAATCGCTTGACAACTTACGAGACAACACAAGCAGGAATGAATAGAGACTCTCTCTGGTTTATGAAGGAAGCTCGAAAGGAACCTGGATTCCACCGGAACCGTAGGGACAGACAAATACAATTTATTAGGAATAGACAGATGTTGAAGAAGACAAGTATGATGCCAAGAATCTTGAGCCAGTCGGATCGGAATGGTACTAGAAGGTCTTAGCAACAAGGCACTCCATATTTCGCACAGAAGGATGAGTATAGACTATTGAGTGTGACAGTGCTGAGTTATTGGAGCCAATTTGAGTATATATGGGCAGTAACTATAAGGGGAGCATGCATCGGAAAAAGAAACACCTACTTGAATGTAGAACATTGGCCAGACCTCCAGTTGCCATGTTCATGGTAAACCACGTCCACGTATAACAGCCAATCCGGTCCCTTATGCCAACGATCTTTTGTCTTTCTTTTTCAATGCTCCTGTCCCCTACTGAAGGGCCATTCATATCCATACTTCTGCCATGATTCTCCAATCTCGCAGCACTGTTCCCACCCAAGTTATGTCTTCTCCTCTCTCCATTATCTGGTATGCCGACTTTCTCAAAGAAACCGCTTTCGAGATCTGGGAAGCTGGGTGTTTGGTACCCGTTCTCTGGGACTTCGCGCATCAACCTTCCTGGTAGAGATGCCGCAGTTGACATTTTGCGAAGATGCCTTCTTCTGGTGGGGTCACGAAAAGCTTGGAGATCCCATATAGACCCAGCAGAATCAGAGGTTCGAGGGTCGTGAGAGCGTAGCTGAAGTTCACCAGCGTTGTGATGAAGATCAGCAGGTTCAAGATGATGGAGCCCAAATTGCTCAGCGCCATGTCTCTCGCTCAAGGCCGCTTATCACGCGGGTGTTTATTGTGGTGGTGGTGGTGTAGGTATGCAGGAAAATCCGTTTGGTGGAGTACGTTCGGGATTGCGGCAAGTATGTCATCGGTGTCGCTCTGTGGAAATTGGGGCATTAACTGTAGCACTCGCGCAGGATCGAGTACGACGGCGTCAATTGACCTGTACAGATCACTCAGAGAGGTCAGCAATGAATGCGCAGACGACATGCGCAATGATTGCTCACCTCGTCGACCATCGATGTTTGATGGCAAATACTTTGGGTGAGAGTGCGAAACTTGCTGTGTACGGACATGCATGGTGGAGGGAGGGAGAGAACGAGCTGGGCAAGGAGAGAGCTTGGGGATCCAGCTCACCGCCATTCCAAACCCGATGGCGGTGTCGAGCGGCAGTATACACCATATCATCTGAATACGAATACGACCACACTTTTTCTCTGCCTCTCTGCCTCTCTCACTCTCGCACACACGCACACACGCACACAAGCACACCACAGCAAGGCAGCCCAGTACCAACAAGTGCAACGGCACGCTGCTGCCATCATCATTGTCGATGGCATCTGCCCTTACTACATCCACTAACTCCCAAGAACTAACTTTTCCACTGCGCTCCCCCAAGCAGCATCATCTTGAGTCCCCCGCCGCATTCTTTGTCAGACGTCTCCATTGATGGCTACCAACAGAATGTTACTCTACCGCTTCCAAGCTCAGTTCTGTGATGTCTCTTAAAATCCTGGCACTTGATCAACTGAATATATCCAGTACCTCCGACAAGCTCAAGCTTTCTGTTTCCGCCTCGGCAGTCGTTGCGTGTCCAGCCAGCACACTATCTCCTCTGGATAATGCAGGCCTCATTTCAGCCCTCACATCTGGAAATATATGGACGTCTCGAGGAGTGGGATGCCAAGTCGAGATATATCTGTCTATTGATGACGAGCTCCTGGGGAGCGCGGTGCGAGATGGGATCGTCGAGCATTTGGGAAACCACCTTCGCGATGCTCCTGTAAGTAGACTCGACCACAGAGTCCTATGCATCACTGAATTCATGTAGCTATGGTCACAATTATCGTTATCAACCACACTCGAAATCCCATCTTTCGAATGGCGCAGCCTCCTCGGGCCCGACATACGCCTCCATATTAGACATGCTATGCCCGCACCAAAATCCGCTGACAACATCGGCACCATTCTGTTGGCGTCCAGCGAAATTCAAGTCCCAGAAAGCGTACTATGTGCCCAATTTGAGAAGCTACAACTGCATATGGATTTCAAAACAATACGGAAGAGGGCCAAGAAGACGAAAGTTTCCAAGACGAGTATTGACCTACCCGATTTGATGCTACTGGACAATACAGGTATGCAGCAACGTAATATTGGCCATCTGGAAGTCTTTGAAAATGCCGTGGGTGATCTTTCTCTCAACCTTCCTAGGTCTATGATGACCTGCTTTGATAAGCGCAAAATTACAGGTTTGGACCACGACTCTTTGTCAGTCGAAACATTAGGTCCAGAAGCAGATGAAATGCTGCTATCTCAAAAGGATGAAGCCCCCTCACTCACCTACCAGTCATGTTTATCGTCGCTCGAATCATCCATGCTGCATCTAAAGCGTCCTAATTCAGACGACTACGGCCAATCACAATCTGATGAGCATACTCCGATATTGGCGCCAGTTGCAGTGTGCAAACTGACAGAGGCTGCCTTGCGTATAACAATTGGGGGCTATGGTCCGGCAACCAAAGGATTTCAAGGTGTGCAGGTCAAGAAGCCCTGTCCCAGCACCACCCTTTCACAGCTTGTACCATTGTTATGGAGTCCGGGGTTCAAAGAGGTAAGCTATTATAATTTCAATCCTCTGGTAAGCTGTTAATCTCTGGATAGTTAATGAATCACAATGCGCATTTCCTCCCCAACATCGTACAAGTCATGTCATCTTGGCCGCGCAACGTACAATCACCGCCTCTGCGGCGAAAGCTGATGCAGCTAGCGGATTCTCTTCCTTCAATGTATCATAATGACGAAGATGCACGCGGACATCGAGGATCAACGGAACGCCTCGGAGCTGTATTTCAATCAAGGCTGTGGGTCATGATGCAAAGGAAGCTACATGATCCACTGTCTGCGAGACGATTACGGACTACACCCCAGAATGGGGAAGAAGCGGTTGTGCATGATGAAGGAGACTATGAAGATTTGCTCGGGGACGGGTTTGAGGCGTCTTCTGCGGATGCGATCGTCAAATATCAGATGGAGATAGACCTAGTAGAGTTTATGGACGAGGAGTTTGGGATGGATGAAGAAAAGGGATCCATGTTTGATGACCTTCTCGCAGACTTGGAAGATGACTATGATCTTATGGGAGACTTTGAGGAAATGGAGAGACAAGCAGTAGAACAGGAGACAGATGAGATTTTGCTTTTGGACAATTATTCACAGGATGGGGCTGGTCACGAGCCAAAGTTATCAGCCGAAAGTAATGTAAAGGATCATCTGGGGAGTTCAGTGGCCATGGAAACTACAGAGCCACAGCAGAACGATGAGATGCTGTTGAGAGACCATTACATAGAAGGAGCTTTCGATGATATATTACTAATGGAAGCAGATAGCATGTTATTATAGAATGCATTCTTCATATTTCAAGTGTACCAAAGGTTCGCCAATCGGACCTCTCTTTGCTGTTGGTGAGTGATTAAATACATTAATCTCAGAAAAATTAGCATCTCCCCTGTACCGCGCACTTCTGTATAAAACAAATCCACTTTCCAAGGTGCAATTGATAAATAGCCTACTTTCATCTAAGCAAATTGTATTCCTTGTTGCCCGACTGAAAATCGTTGCCAGACAGAAAAGTGTTGTCAAAGACTAAACAAATTACGTCGCTAGAAAATCACGTAAACTAGTTCAACCATCGAAAGTAGAGTTTTTCTATTCCTAAACGATCGCGATCTAGGTAAATATTCTAGGGGTTTCCTCTCCACGGTTCAAATGAGGTCTGATGTTGCTCAATCCGTTGCCATCTGTCCCCACACGCGCGCACTCGAGCACCTAGACTATCGTTTCTCTTGCCCAGAGCCCTATACCTAGTCATCATTGCGCGACTCAACAAGTTCCTAGTGCCATTGCCTGTCTTGCCTCTAGCATTACTGTATCTTCGCACCACCTCCACAAAGGTTAAGCTGTTATCTTCAAGCCAGTCGACTAGTTGATTGTCCAATACAGATTTGTTGCCAGTGGCACGCTGGCGCACCGGTCCTGATGAGGGGGGCTCAGCCCTGTCGACATCAGAGGTTAGGTCAGGATCTGTAGTCGTTTGGTTTTGTTGCTGTCTTGGCGGATTGAAAGGTGAAATGGATGCTGCGTCAGAGCCCTGGGCAATGAAAGGGTCGTTCGAAGTTGCAGACGCAGTTTCCAGAGTATTCTGTTCCTGTCTTGCGGGGTATGGTGCCCTTCTTGCAGGTCTCAAGGAATTCCGAACTGGACCAATCAACGATGTCTGTGATGAAGAAAATACTTGGCTTGATGGTTGTCCTTGCCGCCGATGCTCAGGAAATTCACCTCTTTGTGATGTTACGTTGTTAGGTAGTGGAGTTTGCGACTATAGTTACAGCGTGTCAGCTCAATTCCCAAGAAGTTAACCGACCGACTTAGTGCAGTTTTGTTAGCTGCGGATTTGGGAGTACAAGGTGATATAACGAGAAGGATGTTGGACTGGGAAAGTGACTAGCTCTCCAAACTTGACAGAACCGTCCGCGGCGGATGATAATCGATTCTGGCTTACCATTTGAGTAGAAGCTTGAGCCTATACATGGTCAGTTCTAAATACCTGGAAAGTTAAGCGAGGGACTTACTCCGCGTGTCTGCGAGGGGGAGACATTGTCGCTAGTCGAGAAGGAAGTCTGCAGGCAGTTAGATCTATCTCTCGCGAATAATAATGGATTTCGGCTTACAGATTCCATTGTGGTTTGTGTCTGCAGCTAGTCAGTTCTATTCTCTGGGAAATACGCGAGCAGAAATACACGAGCGACTTACAGAGCGTGCTTGTAACGGAGCGATCTCGTTGCCAGGGGAGATCTCGTTGTTAGACGAGATATCGTTGCCAGAGGTATATGCCTAAAGGTCATTAGATCCTGAGTCCTTGTGTCGCGAATATGATCCGCGTCAGCTTCTCTGGGAATTGCCCGAGCGACTCACTGGATGGCCTTGCGGCGGGTTTGAGGTGTATGGCGCCTTGGGCGGAGAATGTGCTGGTTTATTTTGATGATCCATTGTGGGAGGTTTGCGCACTGCTAAGCCACAAAGTTAGCTTGTATGATTAGATATATGAAGTCATTCCAATTCGAAATACCTTTGATGCCCTTATCTAAGGTAATGGTTAAGCGTTTCCGAGACGGTATTGGTTGTTGAGCTGCGGATAGATCGAGTTAAAGGCCGGTAGAGCTTGTTGTTTGCTTGATCGAGTCGACAGGCTAGTTAGAAGAGGGTGGAATCGGCGCTTGGAACTTGGATAAGTAGCTAAATTCGGTCGCTGAAGGATTGTGGCCAAAATGTTCGGAATCTAAAGACTTCGAGATCTATTGGTGCTATTTAAGAACAAAATGAAAGGGTACAGAGATCTGTGTAGAAGGCTTGGAGTATAGTGGGTCTATGTCTTTTATGTGACTAGTTAAGTTCTTCGAGGCATTCTAATCGACAATAGGGTTTTAGCATTAGAAAGGTTTATAGCTATATATATTGTATCGATGCGTCCTACAGCTGGACGTGTCTACTTACAGGTGGACCTACGTCCTAAGGGTGGACACGTTTTGTAGGCGTGCCTATGTGGGATGTATAATGACTATCTTCCTGCGTCACATATAAAACAAGTCAAGTAGACAAGTCAACCTGTATACACTACGGCCTTATAAACTCCCTAGTCAGGCTTAGCAAGATAGATAGTCAAAGCATCTCTAAGATGGGCGGTTATCCAAAGTCGGGCCACTGGGCTTTGAGTAGACTTGGGAAGGGAGGTAAGGTTTGTATTCAAGGGTGGTGCGATTGGCACATGGGAGTAATTAGTGGAATATTCGCAGCTACCCGCCAACATCTCAGGACGTATGTTATTGTACTCTTTTGAAGACTTGCTTGTAACCTGCACAATGGCATCTAATAGATGACCATCCAGCCTTGTAGACCGTATTTCCAATTCTTCTTGAGACATGACCGAAATCCTGCGTGCTGAGTATGAGAGACCTGAATACTACTTCATATTCGCTTTCTCCATCCATCGGTAAACTATTAAACTAGATCGTGGAAGCCACCTCCTTGTCTCATGACGTGTTCATACATCTGCGTGGGACTATAATCGTCTAAGATTTTCTGCAAAGACTCTAAACGATCTAGCCTTGGCAAGCTGTGCTTCCGCAATGAAGTCTTGAGCTCTCCAAGTTCTCACGAACATTGGTAAGCTTGCATACACAGGGATGGTATCTTTATTTTAATTTATCTTAGTTACTTCTACTGTTAAGTGGCTCAAATGGCTATGACTTGAAACTCTGAAAGAACAACAGTGCAGGTGGAGAGGTCTAATCTTAAATTAGTAAATTACGTTATGTAACCCAAGCTACTATCGCCCGTTGATCGTTGAGTGCTTTACACATATAGCATTTGTCTTGAAAACATCTACAACGAAAAGACTTAGTAGAACCACTCGAGGCCAAAGCCCATTCAACACATGTTTACTCGTTTGGTCCTCATACACTTTCCCAGACAACCCACAGACAAACCAAAACTAAGTATCCAAATGCAAAACATCTAGGAAGTGGGCCAAACAGGGTAATCCCAAGAAACGCCATCCGCAATCAAGCTGGTGTCCAAGCCGACGGCACCTTGAGAAATGTGGAGGACCTTGTTGAAAGCAACACCTCCAAAGTAGCTGTAAGTGGTATTTCCAGGAACGAATACAACGTCACCGCTCAACAAATCGATAGTCTCGTTTAACATGGTAAAAGTCAGCTTTCCCTCCAGAATCTCAAAGGCTGCATGGCCGGGGAAGCTCAAAGTAGCGGCTGTAGCACTGCTGCCCTTGTTTATGGTGATGGTGGACAGGGTGTAGTTATCAGCTGATTGCAGCCCAGTGACAAAGGGTTGGACGATCTGGTAAGAACCATTGGAGGAGCCGCTGTAGAGATATTTTGGTCCGTAGTCCTTGGCGATGAAGGCACCGTGGATGGAATCGGAGGAGAGGTTATTTGGTCCGGTGTGCCAGGCGGTTCCTTCTGGTGCGGTGGCATTAACGGTGTCGCTTCGGGTCACAAAGTCAAGTTCCGCGTAGACGTCGAAGGAGGTGAGTGCAGAGATTACCGAGGCATCTGGGGATGAAGAGCTGTTGGAGGTAGATGGGGAGTATGGGGAGAGGGTAGAGGAGGTGTAGTTGGCATCAGCGAGCGCGTAGAAAAGCTCTCTGTGAAAGAAGATTGATTAGTATTCGACAATTTTGGAACACATTATGCTGCGTAAAGTCTACGTACTCAAACCCTCCTGGGCAGATAATACCCGTCATCTCGGTATCCGGGTCTAAGATCTGGAAAGTATGGATAGTATCCTCTGGCACTCCTCCGTAATCACCCTGGCTCAACACTCGGGTTTGCTGAGTCTCATTACCGTACTGCGACCAAAGCTGGAATCGGCCCTTGAAGTTGAAGAAGTTCTCATAATGGCGCTGGTGCAGATGGGGAAGTACACCCAGCGAGGTCGAGGACTGGGAGTTGGTGCCGAGGAGAGAGAACGCACCGCCGGATGATGGCCCAGTTACTGGGAAACGATAAACTTGGTCACCGATAGAAACAGCGGCACCCTCGTAGTGTGGAATAGCATACGGACGCACATACGTTGGGACTTCGGTCACCCAGATTGACGAGCAGGCAGCCAAAGGAGCCAATAGAGCGTAGGAAGTGAAGCTTTGGAGATGCATATTGACTATTAGTGACCGCGATGGCTCATAAAATGAATGTGAGGACTTGTGCGGGGAAGAGAAGTCGAGAAGGAGGTGGACGAGAAAACAATTAGGAGTAAGCAAATCTTATATAAACTTCATCCGTCCATGTGGACGAGGCCTTACATCAGTATCCAAGATCAAGCACTGTCCAACGTTAAGAGAAACCTGGTTATTCCCCTGGTCACTGAACGGACGACACACAGGCATTGTGGAGTCGTGGAGTCGTGAACCCGATCCGGCAAGAGATCTCGGTGTTGATGTTCTTGATTCAGGACTCAAAATTTAACCAAAGGCACAGGGCCAGAATAGAAAAAACTGCAGAAGCTCTTGCGTATGCGACTTCGCAGTAGCTTGTTATGTCGTTCACTTTGAGGACTCCAAACCTGTACTGTACACTGTGTACAGAAGGACGGGATAACCCCTCGTTGGAAATTTCGCAGATGCACGGATCAATAGTAGGATGTGCACACCTTGTTGCTAACCTAGGCTAATAGGGTAAGCCTACTATATAGTATAGAATTGCCTTATTCTTTTATTCTTACTTTATTTAGACACCTTTATATATACTGTTATCTTGATCAACTAACCTAGTACTAATTTTAGTAGGATATATCGTCTTAGCCTACCTTCCATTATATTAAACTATAATATAGTCTCTACTTTTATAGCAAGTACGTACGGGATGCTTAATCCCTGCTTCACTTGCCAATAGGTATTACAACACAACGAAGGCTCTACGTACGGTATGAAGTGACCGAATTTGGCACAGGCCACCTTCCTAAAACACTATCACCAATACCTCCTTATTTTATTATAAACAATCAGCATTAATTTACTTGTCTATATAATTCGGTGTTGTGTAGCCTAAGGTGTGGCCTGTGCCAAATTCGGCCACTTATTTCGTATACGGAGAGCCGAAGGGATACCAGTTTCTCATGGATATGCATTTGCATGGTATCAAATAAGGCAGGTTCCTCAGAGAATTGGAGAAGCACAGGGCGGGAAGAGTCTTGGAAGATGTTCATCAAAATATTGAGAGCAGGGACTAGGACTCTACAGTACCTAGCAGCCGTCCACCTTACCTACACCGTACCTACCCACCTATTGCCAGGGACCCTCCTATCCGTCCACATTTTCGATGTGGACGCCGAAATACCGGATCCCAGCACCGTAGTGATAGCCGCTGAGCTTCTCAAGATATCCACGGATTGATGAGTGGCCCTAGCATCGAGTCCTCCCAAACGAGGTAAATGGATTTGTTGACCAGGCTCATGTATTGTGGAAGTAGAGGGAGACGCGATGAGACCGTTGATGCCGAGGTGGTCAGGACTCGGGGCCTTCGGATGAAGCTGCAAAGTTGATGGAAGATGAGAAGGACCTCTGCATCTAATTGATCCCCGCAGACGACATTGCTACTCCGTACTGTATTCTGCCAACGAGTCAATGGTTACGAAGCAAAAAGGGTCCCGACTCCCGACTCCCCAGAAAGGGCGTGAGATGAACCGTGGAAGTGGACGTTTCTGCGTGGAGACTAACGAGTGGCGTCGAGCACAACTTCAGCCACTTGCATAAATACAAACGCATAGTTTTTGATGAATTAATGACGACTTTCTGGCACTTGTCCTTGACTGTGAACATACCTACTTTTGGAGATGAGCCAAAGGTCCAAGAACCTTAAGCGAGGGGGAAGGGAGAGAGTAAATAGAGTACGTCTATGATCCGTCTCATCTGTCCTCAGTTCCAATACTCGAACTTCTGTCCCACAATCTTTTCACTCAATGCCTACAGTTTCTCAGCAACCTCAGGATCAGTCGCATAGTCTACAGTATCCTCTCTTGCGACGACGCAGTCATCGAGATAAACGCCAGAGTCCTTCGCAATTGAAGGGTCTTTGGCAAAGCAGCAGCCAGAGTTGTCGCCGTGCCCTGCTCAAGATCCTTAAGAACATCACCATTTCGCATCATTGAAAATACTCTCGACTCAAAGAGCTTTGCCACTTTATGCTAAAAAATACGCCTAGCTCTGTGTCGTCATCATGCCTAATAGTATGCACTTCTAGAGGCCTATGTCTAAACACGATGAGGATAGATAAACAGCTCGTGCGACAAAAACCGACCAGAATGGAACATCCCAAGCTTATTCTATTTGCTCGAATTTACGGCTAGCTTCCTTCCAGAACTTTGTTGCTCGCGAGAATACCCTAACGAATACTTTGGGAAGACCACGACAGAACAATGGATGATAAGTTGAAACACCGCAAACCGATGCGGAGCTGCCAGTCATGTCCCTGGTACGAAGCCTTTTCCAATCTACTAGAAATCAATGAACTCCACGTAGGTATGTCACGAAAAGGGGCTGTTCTGGTCCCCTTGTCTTGGCCAAGTGGCCCTTGTTTAATCATTATAAGACAATGGCTGTCACCGCTTTAAGCCCCGTATACTTTGGTCAGAAGAGTTGTTTCAGTAGTATGGCATTTGGAAATTACAATTTCTTTTAGAACTGTAGAATCTTGAAGCAGAACCACATCAAGTGCTGAGATATGCCACATATTTCATAGTCCATTCAAGACAAAGCGCAGTTTGCTCCACTCTTAGTACTTTCTGACTCGGAAGTATTTACTAGTCTTACATAGCTTAGAGAAATAGTCTGAAATGATGCTTTTTCCTTTCATCCCCAGCAAGAGACCCCTTCTAGAAAACCAGTTCCTTGGATCGAGTATTGGAGCGAACAATGAATTTCAAGACCTTGTTTGTTCAATTCCTCGAACAAATCTTGAGAGTTGCAGCAGACTGTCTGGGATATCAGACTCAAAAAGTGCAATACGTTAACGATAGACAGTGAAAACTTTCAACAACAGAGCTTCGTATAAGTACACTTGCTAGCCCCCTTTCGTGTGATGATTTTCTCTCCGCAGTATCTCTGGCAGATCGAATATTTCCTTATTCATTCAACTTCTGAAATTTTGTTCACTTCACCTTCCTTAATTCCACTGCAGTTGTAAGCCAGCCATAAATCTCATATGGACTCCCGGAAAGACTCCCAGAAAAGGGTGAAAGTCTTACCAGATGAGGTCGGAGCTGGGTGTATTCTGTTTCTTCCAGATTCGGCTCACAATGAACAGAGCAATCTTAGTTGCGAGGCAGGATGCCCCGCGAGTACACATCGGTGTGAACTGGACCAGGGCAGTTTTGAGCACCCCTGTGTTGTTCTATATAAGACGCCGATTGGAGTAGGGTGGCGTTTAACTTTCATCAGAGTAACCCCTCCTTCACTCCAAAATCCTACTTTCTTACGTAGTAACTTGGAACACAGATATCTAGTATAGCCAAGCCAACAGTTGCCCGCTTTCTAAAAGAAAAGGCTGTAAGCCCATGGGCGGCATGTTATACCCCGATCGCCAAAGAATACGGTTCAGATTACCATTTAAACTACGAACTTGAAGAACGTCAAGGCAAATCCCAGACGATGCCAAAAATTCCTTGTTACATGCTGTTGCCTCATAGATACACCTTGCCTGTGGAAAATTTTGTAAACTTCGGATCCGCGCCCACTGCATACGAGTATCGACTGAACGAAACCTCTTATAGGCATCTGATGCTCAACAAACTTCATCTGGAACCTGCGCTATTTGAACCTACTGACAGCCTCCGAGAAATTATCCAAGACAATCATCCTGGAGGCTTGCCCAGACCAACCACACCAACACCTCTTACGCCTCCTACACACAACCTTCATTTGGAAAGTCCTTCCGGGTCAGAGACCGACACGACAACAACCTCTTTTAATTATGCTTCCTCTTCAGGCACTGATGCATGACGCGACGCCAGCGGTATCCGCGCTTCGAATCAAATAAAACTCCGGTCATTAGCCTGGTGTCACCAGTCACCTCTTCGCTAGGTGCTGATCGAGCAGATTCTACACATCTCCACCGCGGTCCACCTCGATCTCAAAATATTTTTACCTAGAATATGGACTGGTTGACTACAAGTATACCCCGATGAGTTCAGAAAATTTCATATCTTCAACAGAATCCTTCGCTTCTGTATCTATGACCGAAGCAATCGGTTCCAGGGTGTATATTATGGATAGTTGTCATCAATGCTTGTTTTTTTGTTTGGATTCTTGCAAGATTGGCTGGTCCTTTCACAATTTTGTATGCAATTTTAGTCTTTTCTACCAAAAACTGCTTTAAATCACACTCTTGCCGCTTCTGAACTCCTTTCTGTTACACGCTGTCTTTTACTAAAAGTAATTAAGGCCCCTTTTTAAGTTGCTAAGTCATCTGTAGTAAGTGGAACGGTTTGAGTAACTTAAATACATAGTCTATAGTTGTAGAGCACCTATATAATTACTAGAATCTGTTGGTACTTGATATGGCTATTGTATCTTTTCGAACTTTGTAATCTCCTCTCTGCTTTTATTTTTACTATATATGTTAAGCTAAGGTCTAGCTTTATATTACTAGGTTATTTTAAGTGTTTTAAACATGTATACTAACTTGACATACCCATTATACAGAATATCTATATTAATTTTAAACTAGGAAGCGAGCACCAAAAACCCACTTATCTTTAACCAGTGCAGGTTCAAACTGATTAAGTTTTGAAGTCGCATACCTACTCCAGAATGTACTTCACTATTCCAAACTACTCAAAAGTATTGAGCATATTGAGCATGCCACCTTACCTCCAAAATAGAATTATTAGGGGACAAATATATAGGATTTTCGGAGTTGGCCGAGGTTTGGTGGATTTGTCCGCACACTTCAAAACACCGGTTGCTCGCTTAAGTTTCAGCAAATTCTTTGTTGGTGACGAAGTACAATGTGCTTGAGTCCCCAGAGTCACTTATGTTTCACCTCAGAATATCTCAGTAGCGCAAGCAGTCAAGTCTTCGCAAAACTTTCCCTTGCCTGCCACAGAACAAAGAATCTCCAATTCTAGAGTGCTCGGAGAAGAGAGGTTGACTTGGAAGTCGAGAGACATAATGCGAACAGAACAATGGACTTTTGCATCTCAAACAGCGCGATTGATCATTTGCATAGACCGTGGCTTGTAGGTGAGGCTATTGCCAATAGTATGGAACTTCTTTCAGAGACTGAAGGTCTTCAAGATATAGAAAAACTTGAAAGTCCTGAAGAAGTTCGTAGCTTTTTAATCAGCATCTCTGGCAGATCAGCTATTATTTTTCACTTTTCAACAATCTCGTACAATTTCCATCTCTAGGAGTCCTAAATTCTTGTTTTCTTATTTCATTTTCGTTTCTATCGATCATCAAATCCTCGTTCTTAAGCACTACCTATCAGTGTCCTGCTTTCTTCCACTTCAACCTATTGCAAAAGAAGGGGTTTTCCATATGGCCGGTAACCTCCGCAACGACGAAGTTAAAATTGGTACTATACTTTGGCTTCCGCCGAAGAAGAATTCCGACCGCGTTCCAGTCTGTGAAAATCCGCGTTGCGAGAAAAGCTGTAAGGAGAACAGAGGCAGGTTTGGACACCCGGTTGTTGTACTTCAGGTCACCGGGAAGGAATTCGTCTTTGGAATAGTACACATTGATTCCTATCAGTTATGGAATATTTGACAGCAATACTAACATGAGATAAATATGACCACCCTCGGCAGGACGCAATTATGTAATTTCACTCGCGATGATCCCGAAAAGCTTTCTGCCGGCTCTAGCCAGCACTCGCCCCTTTTGTTTCACGGATTAGAAACGTCGGGACACAAACAAATTTCAAATACTCGACAGGCACCAAGGTATCGCCTTGATAAAGCACAAACAATGGAGTACCAAAGCTATTTCCGACTCCCTCACACGTATAGACTACCCGTTGACTGCTTCGAAAGATATCTTAGAAGGGGCGGAGCGAAGAGCACTGCACAAAAGTACATTCCTCATACTCCTGAATACCGACTAGACGAGTATTCCTACAAGCTTCTTATGCATAGAATGGGTTTCAACAAAGTAAGACACGATGAATGGGATTACAAAGATTCATCTGAATCCAAGTTAGGGAGCAACAGTTCCACGCAGCAGACAACCCGTGATAATTCGGAAAATGAGGTCTCAGGGAAAGTTGCCACTGATGTTAACATAGCTGGACCTTCGAATGCCGGAGTGATGCTCAAATTTGTCATTCCACGCCCTTCGAGATCAACCTCAGAATCAGATACACTGCCACCTATTAGGTCTGAATCACATAATTCATCCAAAGCTCCTGAAACCAATACGACACGTACCTATAAATCGATCTTAACAGAACCATCACCCCAATCACCAATTCATCTAGGGCCACCTGACCTGGTACAGAGTACTGACCCACAAGCGGATGCAATGTATACACAAAGCCAGCCTAGTAAAAAAGCAAAGGGGAAAAGCTCGAGACGTAAATATAAGCGCTTATATCTCCTGTAAAGTGGCCATGTAGAAATATTCTGCTCTACATGAAAATGAAGTAGTTGATGTAAGCTTTATGTATTGAGCTAAAACGAAATCCAGGAAATTGATCATATTAGGCTTACTAGGCTTCTCATATGCAGCAACTAGATGAAATTCTCAAAGACACATTAGTTAGCCTTATATAAATGGTCGAGTATAATAAGTATGCGACAACAGCAAAAATTTCTATCAATATTAAGCACACTATCTTTACGGTTTTCCACACATCGTTGTTTGTTTTGTCTTGTAGTCATAATTGTAGATCACCTTTTCTAGTTTCTAGTGAATATCATCGATCTTCTCGCTTTTTCGTCGCTAGACTTCATGACGTGGATTTTAGGCACAGCACTTGTCTTGAACTTTCTTGTACTAAAAGCAAATTATAGTTATCGTCAGCTTTTCAATCACGAATTTTTGTTGTTTCAAAGACATTTCTTGGTCCTAACGTTTATCTGACATGTAATATCTACAAATAATCTAGAATCGTTTGTCCTGACCGTTACACCTGTTTATTGCAGTTAATCTGGTACGTGGAGGTCAATAGTTTACAGACGTCCATGACTGCCTGCAGGTTCTCCTCGCTCTATGTATACGGCGGACTCATTACTTCGATGGATAATTTAGGGTATTTCTAATCAAGGTGTCCTCCTTGGCCGGTGGAGTCGTTTGAAACGGACTTAAATTTGTGGTGCTCGTTTTCCAACTGGCCTTTGCTAGCAATGATGGAAGGGAACCGGCTTTTTTAATTGTAGCTGCGACACGTTCTTGGGCATACTGCAAGCCACGACCTATCTGAGACTCATACTAAAGAGATGATTGATATGGCCGCCAGGTCTCTTCAGATGCTTGACTTATCTAATCGGCCTGCGGTGGCCGATAATAGTTGGGATTCCAATCATCTAGATTCCAATCCTTTAGATTTCAATTCCTCTTCAGCCCTCACTCCCATGGATTCTCATTCTCTGTTCTATAACCAGAGTCTTCAGAGTTTCCAGAGTGTGGAAGTCTCCCTGTTCAAAGGTACTTGCTTTTTGTCGGATGTGGAGGCGCAGACGCGTCTTCAAGGACGAATTTCTTAAGATCATAATCAATTCCAAAAGCCGGTTGTGGATCTTCCGGGTGCGGATCCTCATCATTACAAAGTCCAACCAGTACGAACTCAAATTCGACACCGAATGTCAGCTTGGAGCTTTGTATAATACCCATCGTCTGGGGATTATCGTTTCCCTGGATTTCCATTCTTGCCATAACCTTTTCAATTGGTTCTGACAGTGTGATTTGAATGATGACTTATTATAAACTACTTTGATTTGAGGCTGTGTAGTGATGTTTCGATGTCGGTGTAACAGTCTAAGTACAAAACTTAGAGCTGTAGCGGTTTTCTATACTGAGTCGCTAGTTTCAGTCCGAAAAGAGTCGGGTCCCTCGCTTGCAGAGCCATCACATATAACTAATTTCCTAGGAAAACGACAACATATAGTGAAAATATATAGTCTTCTACGTAAGTGTTCTAGATCGGAGCACTTTAAGTCAATGTTTTACTCATTCAAAAATCTATCATGTTCTTATAAGCTAAAAGGTGCTAAATTTTGCCCAAATATTAGCCTAGTGATTTTAGCTAAAAAAGTTTTTCAAATACACTCTTCCCTTATGAAGCATACACACCAAGCCAACAGTTCTGTCGTTGAGCTATAGACAGCGGCGATTTCTCCTTAAACTGAGAACCAATCATGCCTTAGGATTGCTAACAGAGCAACAGTCTAGTGAAAATAAATACTAGAAGTGACACTCATACAGGTCACGATACACGCGCCCCTCTAGAGCTTCACGCTCGCCTATTACTGGTGTTTATATAGGTGGTCTACAGGCAAAGAAAAGAAATATAAGTTACTAGATTACTTCAAGTAACTTGAAACATGTACAGTTACCTATATTATATTCTTTGGTAGTTAAATATCTATACTAATATTAGAAGGATGAAGGGCAGAAGCTCAGTTAGAAGAGAAAAGATAAGAGTAATTATTTCCTCTGTCATTTACTTCTCTCTTTCCTATAGTTAGTAAGCTACTTTCTGTAAATTTACTAGATTATGTTAAGTAATCTATATAATAACTTAAATATATATCCTCTAGCAGTAGTCTACATATGTAAACACTAAGAGAGGGAGCGTGTATCACGATCCACACATACTTTATAAAACCATGGTGTAGTTTAGTCCCGCCCAATTTTCCCATTACTGAAACAGACAAGATATCACGATTGCGAAGTATCCGAAATTTGTTGACTCGATTGAGACTCCTTCGGCAAGTAAATACACTCTCTCAGTCCTCAGTCTAGATGATCTTTGTAATCAAAAGAGTTTTTCTCTAACAGAACGTGTAAAAGGAAGCCTACTTTCTGTTCTACGCTTTCAAGGGGAATGCCATTCTGCAGACCGCGAGAAGTTTCTACTTTCGTTCTGTATAGCTACCAACAGTGCAACACTAAAAGTGTAAGGTAGGATGATATACAATAGAAAGGTCTAGGTTCTTACTAGTCTTATATATCATTGGAAGCTCTCCAATTAAAGTTATCTTGAATCTGGTCTAAATAATTTCCCCGTAAGTACACTATCAAGAAGCTTATCTACTGTTCTAGTTCTCAACTCTGGATCCCACAGACTAGCCTACGCATTGATAGGTGAGTTAATTAATGTAGAACTCAATGGTTACACGGTTACAACCTTAACAGCTTCACCACGACCCTAACTCTGTGTGAATGGAGATTTAACATGCAATTGCAACAGAACAAGCTTTGAGACATTTCTTTCTACTTCGAAAGGCTGTATCGAGTGTGGAATATCTACTGTGCTAGTTAAGTTCTAATATGTACCTCAGGATTGTCTGCACGGTTATAAAAGCGTATGTTACCAACACCTTCAACAGTAGACTTGCTTTTTCTCCAAGCTTTTCTTCAAGCTTTGTACTGTGGTCTGTGATCAGTCTGTTCTCAGGCCAGCCGTCGCCATCTCTCGCTTCGCAAGGTTATTCGCAGAGCGATGAGCACATAGCTTAAGCTCAACCCTCCCTTCCCACGCTTCAGATCTCTCTTCAGCCATCAAGCGACAACCGAAATGTGAACTCAACCTGTGTTCAGACTATCAAGTCGGTGATTATTCTCTCCGGTCTAATGACTCAAATCCATGATGACCAACTTACCCTGTGATAACCACCGCGAGTCGTGATCATCACCACCAAAACAACGAACGAGACTCCGAAACGAGTCATCAAACCTTCCTTTCTACCAGCCCATCCAAAGAGCTCCACTAACATAGAAACTTCAATATTAACGATGCTTTATGAGCGAGCGATGTTTCGCTTTCCATTGGAAGTCCAGTTTTTAATCATCTCCGGGACCCAGCTACGTTATAGTTTGAAGAATCCCGAGTCCTGATTTCTGATATAGCTTCTTCTTATTATCGGAAGGGAAGACCCTGCTTGTAGAAACGTTGGACCCGGACCCCGAACAGTAATGGACAAAACACCCGCTGAGTTAAAAATGAACGGGGAAGACCTTCCGTTGTGTTTACCAATGGGACAACGTCGACGGGTTTCTTCGGTGGCATTTGCGCATAGCCGGTGTTGAATTAGCTTCAATCACTCAACTAAAGTCATGGAATACGCGGTAAGAGTAGAAACCTGTCAACCGTGACAGCTCTGTCATATTATTAACTCGATAGAGTCCCGGGTCCCACATTTTGTCTTTTCTCGAGTAATGAGGTTTTCTACGCAATACTGTAGTGCACTATCCAAACATGCGATACAATGGACAAATTCTTTTCGCCACGCGACTCGCTACACACTGTTGCCCTTATTGCTATGTTCGCAGTATCGTAACAGGTGACACATGTTATTTAGGTTCTATGATATTGAAACTTTAACTTTTGTCATTTTCATCCCACATCTCTGTGCGCAATAAAATGCACGATATAATTCAAGGACAAGCAACAACGTCGCTACAAGGCAAAATCACAGCCCCTTTCCGTTTCGCCTTACTAGGTAGGTAGATAGCGCTTGCTGCTATCGACAACCCCTCACCCCAAATTACTGTTTTTCCTGCATAACAATATCGAATAATAAACAAGACGAAAGAAGCTTCGAGTTTCTCTTGTTGCTGCTCAAATATTGAATGAATATATTTTCGGATAAAAGAAGAAGAAAAAATGCGGAGAAGAATGCGGAGAAGAAAGAGACATTTTCGTGTTAGTACGCGTTTATTTGTCTAGGAGTCGTCATAGTGTCTCTCGCGTTAATATCGGGTGTGCTACTGCCACGTCTTCTGTACTAAGTCGAAGAAGACTCGAGAATGAAGCTGAATTTTAAATGCTTTATATATAGGTAGAAGTATTGTATCGTAAATCTTAATAAGCAATATTTGTGAAAGTGGAAGAGCGGAACAGAAAGAAAAGCAACACAAGGTTGCCGGTACATGTGTCGCTGAATCTTGTCCACCTAGCTTCGAGTCTTCTGCGATGTCTCCGTGCTTCGGACGACAACGATCTACGATCTACCTGCAACAGGCGATCTAATACAGGACAACTTTATACAAGTATGTACGTCGCTATATTGTCAACTTCTATACCCAGCTTAGTGTCTTTGGCAGCTTGCAATGGTTCTAGTACTTCGGAGGACTATTACCTACTTATGGATCCCGCGGCCCATTAGCTTCGGGAACTACTATTCGTATATACTATTGAATACTATAACATGGAAGTTCCTTCGAAAACACACATAAGGATAGACATAAGAAAGAACAAGTCACTGAACAAATCTATCTTTGGGCAGCGTCAGAGTCTAAATTCCACAATATTATTGCCTGCTATCGTCCTTTAATCTCCGTACTTAGTCTACCTCCACAACCAACCTTCTTGTAGCTTTACCATTCTCGTTATAGATAGCGGTACAGAGCTTGTCAACTACGGCCCTCCTCCCGCTATATACCTCAAGTAGCTACTTAAGCTACCTTCCTTAGCTTTAACAAGCACACTCTTAACTACTATCCCGCTCCTTTCCTCCGAGATATCTCTCAGGTTCTAGGACCGACAACTTCGAGTAGCAGTAGCGTATAGTATCGTAGTAACGGTAGGTAGTCCCTAGAGGGCTACAACAAGGGGATAACTTGCACAGAGAGCCATAACAACTTGTCAAAATCTCAGTTACCCATCTCCCGTCAAACTCTATCTTTTAATAGAGATAAAACAATAGGACAGCACTCCGAGAAGGTGTGCGACCAACGAAAAACTCCACAAATATGACTGCCGACAACAATAACCAGGCAATTATAACAAAACTCACGATAGATCTCCATTGGCACCGTAACAAAAACGCCTGCCGAAGAGATAACAAAACCCGCAATGCTTCCATCAGTCTCCATCGCGCACTAAACGGCAACTCGAGATTGTCAGATCTTCTCCCCACCAGTATCAAACTTCCTTGCTGTAATCTAGACTGAAGGTCAAGCTCGGCATGTGTACTGTATATACCAAAGAGAAATCCACACGTCCCGAACTTCGTGGAGCTACAGGCTAGGCGCGTTACTACCTCGGGCATTGCCCGTCTGTAGCGTGACAGAATACGTCGTTCCTATCCTTGCCACTGTGGTGTATGCCGGGGGATACAGGAACTGGTAAGGTGAGAAGAAGCTACCCCATCGGACCCAGCTACTTAGCCGTTCGTTACACCACTTACAGTACAATACTCACATAATACGTATCAGAGATGTACTGTAGGCTCAATTCTCACAACATGACGAGCGTGAAAGGTGTTACAACGCATGACAACCGTACTCACTTGCGTGCCGTCGCGGAATCTTTCCTCCTTCTCCGGATAGATGCATCTTCTCATTTCATCGGCGTAGAAAGAAGAGCATCATCTATCAACGACTGTTTCGATACCGCCGTGAATTTCCAACTTGGGAACCGGAAGCTATTCGCATAGAGTCAAGTACCAAGCTTTCTTTCATCGGCAATCTCGATTCTCGGAGACTTTGAGCAGGGCATTTTGAAATGATGTAGTAGTAGTGGCATGCTGTTTCAAATCGGCTGATACCGGTTGCTGTCTAGCCGTCGTTCTACATGCACATCATCACTGAACTTGCTACCGGTAGCGGCACTGACATGTTTCGCTTTTCGCTTTCCGGAGCCTTGGGCTTTGGTCTGTCTGTGTACTGTACCGGTACTCGTATAGAGTACCAATCCAATATAGCCCGACTTGCTTTTGCAGCCTACTGACGTATTTAAGAGTCATGACTTCGAGATTATGAACTTGTGTTTCGACATTCTAGGACCCATGCGTTTCTAGATCCTCCAGTATCTCCTGGTGCAGGTACTTCGTAGACTTCGTAACTTTGAAAGAGGGCTCTAGGGGTGTTAAGATCAAGTTGAATTGAGTTTCTTGTCTCGCATTTCACTGTACTGATGCCTGTTACAAAAGGCAAATTCTCCCATCTTACAGTTTAGTTTGCATCTGAGACGACTTGTCGTGAGGAGGAAGATAGGGATGAAGCTTTCAAAGGGCGAGATGTCGTGCAGATAGAGTTTGTTTGAAGATGGTTACCTACCTAGATCCTTATCATCCTCGTGCTACTAGGACTGTGGGTTTAAGGGCTGTGGTAGAGCCGTAGGCTAGCGAGGTATGTCCAGGGAATAAAGTGGCCCCATCCATGATTGAGAAGAGATTAGAGACTTGGAGATGTTGCTGCGAGATGTTTAAGGAGTGGTGGAGGGATGTGAGGGAGGAGTTTGTAAATATGCCGGTACCTGACATGTGCATACCTTCTCGGTCTCTGTGACCAAACTTTGTAGACTGTGGTAAATACAATGGTGACAAGTTTTGAAGCTTGCCTCGACAGAAAACTCGAATGATAGTATGAACAGCAGTGGTTAGTGATAGTCGGTGTCGTTTTGTACTTATGCCGGTACCTGAGTTGTGCGTACTTTATCCTTGCTGTTGCCGTGATGCTGGTTGATACCCAGTAACCCAGAGTTGAGGAACTCGGGTAATGTACAGAACAATATGTCCGACGGAGACACCTCTTCAGGTGTATCCATCGCGCAGGCATACATTTTACAATTTGTCCGATATGAGCTCTGAGGCATGGTTACATCACTTGGTGATAGGTCTTTAGAGTTCATGTACCTGTGTTTCTAACAACTACGAGGATAAGTAGGAGTTGCTGCAGCTTCTTGATACCTGAACTTGTGGATCTTGGGTAAGGTACTCCGTATGGTACAGAAGAAACTTCCCGACGGAGATTTATGTCTTCTTGGTACAGCGATCGTGCATGTATGCGTGTGCTTTGTGTAATAGCAGGTATAGTTAACTCGGTCACTTAGTGATAGGTCGTCTTTCCAAGTTCATATGGTGTTTCCAACAGGTATGGGGGTTGGTGACGATATGTATTGCTACAGCTTGTTAATACATACCTGGTCAGATTTGAATAACTTTAGGTAAGATACAGATGAATATGTCCGACGGAGATATACATCTTTTAGGTGCGGATCATCGATCGTGCATACAGTGCATACATATGTACGTCTTGAAATACCGGTTATGTAAATGATCGACCTAGCGATAAGGTCTTTGATGGATCTACAGCTCGTCGTTCAACTCTCAACCATTAACTTTCCAAAGCCAATGTGACAGACAGATAGTTTTACTCAACGCTGAGAGGGGCTGATTGTCGCAATGCGCTGTGATGCTGTATCATAACAATGCTTAGCGAGTCCTTGCAAGTACGTGGCGACAGAGAAGAAGCAGCAGCAGTATAAGAGACGCTTTGGATGCTCGGGGCCATCACTGAGGTAGTTGGCGAGTCTTGACCTCTTGCTGCTGCTACAGTCCAGATAGCTTGCATACCTCAGAGATCGATATGATCGATGATGCATGGACCGATCATGTACCATATCTTAAACATCACCAGCCTGAGCCACGAACTTACGATACACCTCCAACACCTCTAAAAACCCCTTTCGTCTAACAAAAGATCCCCCAAGCCCGCATGCATACATGCATCCGACCCAGAAACCAGCTCTATGTACGAACTACTTAGATATGGTAGGGAACACCAGCCTAAAATAAGCATAAAAGCTAGACGAGAAACACAAGTACGGACGTACTTTCGTATCTCCCTCTCTCCCCCCGTCCTCCACATACCGACAAGCATGAAGCTCCTCCACGTCCCATCTCTTCTCGTCAGTCCTCACACCCAGCATCATCCAAGTTCCCATAACCATCAACAAATATACGGCAGCACTACAGTAGTAGTAGGCGAAACGCCAGCATGATCCACGAAACCTCGACGTTTGATCACCTCTATCAAAAGTCTCGGCGAGGGACGGTTATAACCATATTCATTAAGAACTAGCATACTAGACAGCAACCGCATGAATTAATTTGACACTTGGTATATTGTACAGATGTAAAGAGGTACAGAGAGAGAGATACAGCATAGTAAACTCTAAGAACATATTTAGAACATATGTGAGAAGAAATGCTAGTAGTACTTTAAGTTTAGAGCTATTTTATACCACTCTGTAGTATACAAAGAGCACCCGTATAGTCCAAGAAGAGTCTTATACCATAGGTAAGAGAAATAGGCGTAGACTCAAGAATCCAGCCGTCAAGACTTGAATGTTATACGTATAAACGTACTTGATAACGTTACCTAAGACCAGGTCCTTGTTTCGATATAGCCGAGCTGAATTTTGATAGGTTTCAAAGGTTTCAACCGTCCGAACCCCACATCAATACAGTACTGTACCGTACAGTACAGTATCTACTTACTAATTCAACATCAATAATAACAAAGCAGAAGTTCCCACTTCCACTCCTCGCAGCACAGATACCATCCCCACAAATTCCAAAATGCGAAATGAAAAGCGAAGCGCAAGCCGTCTCCTAAGGTCCGGGCCAGGTCGCAGAGCCATGAAGGACCGAAAGCTCCGGATAGAAGCCCATGGCCCAGTGAAGAACGGTTCCTGCTTGCTCTACTGCTGTAACGTACGAGATCAAAACAGACAAAGTCTGCTTTGAAAATTGAAGATAGAGGCATCAATCTATCCATTCAGCGACCTGAACCATTATGGAAACCTCGACATCCGGCTCCATCAAAGCGAGGGCGAGGCAAGGCGTGTAAAGCAAAAGTTTCCATTCGAGACGAGAAGGACAGACGCACAAGAAACAAAGACGCTTAAGAAACAGGGAAGTAGGGTATGCGAAATGCCAAAAAAGAAGTACAGTGTATAGGGTGTCAGTCAGTCAATCATAACGATCATTTCATCTTGACCTTTCTCCAGGACTCCTTACACTTCGCACAGACACACACAGCCGTGGATGCATCCATCCATCCATCCTCTCACATCCAGGCTCCGGGCTCCAGACGTGGAGTATTGTCGTTTGAAGATGAGGATCCGGGCCCGACCTTTCTTTAAACCTCTGTGTCTTACCGTCCTGCTTTCCTAGAACCTTGAAGAACCTTGAAGAACCTTAAAAAACGAACCTCGGATCTACAGAATGCAGGATGCAGGATGCAGGATGTAGGTGGTAGACCACGTTTCTTCCTCGTGTTGTGCGCGTGATTGGGTGATTAGTTGACTGATTTTGTTCTCTCGTACGAAAGTACAGTAAGTAGCGCGATGGTTGAGGGTATATGGTCGACGTGGGAGTGGGGGCGAAGAATACTGTACTGTACTGTACTGAAAAGTTACGGTTGAGTGAGGGTGTTTAGAACTTGAAACGTCATAAGTACTTGCTGTTAGAAGTTGCCTCCCTTCCCACCAAGTTAGATAGCCGACCAGCAGTAAACAAGCAACCGGACCATTTCGTTTGGTCGTGATCCGCCAATCAAACATTATATGCTGTCCGCTCTAGTAGTCAAAGGCTATTTTTCAGACAAGAGATCAGAGCTCTTGCGCGTGGACGAGAGAACCTACTGTACCTTCGCAGAAAGAAATTCTAAGGTCATGGTTATTAAGCTTGATAATTGTTAAAGCACCTGAAGCAACCCACCAACCAACCCACTCTCTCCGGCACTTGTACTTTCGTACCACACAACCACTTACTTATTGCGGCAGTGATTATCTCAGTTTGTCTGGGGTAATGGAGTCGCGATCGTGGCTTGAAAAGGAGGTTTCCCCGTCAGTAGTTGAAACTTCAAACCCCATGAACAGAATCTCGATGGAGTGAGTTTACGCGTACATGGGAAGGGTAAATTCTGTCATCGATTTTGACTAATATCGAAGATGGTGCTGATACCGATGTTGCTTACTGTGGTGCCGGCAGAACAATTGTCTCGCACTATACTAGACTTTCGTCTTTGAAAGATCTACATTTTCTGGTGGATCTCCGGTAAGAGGCTATAGTATTTAGTTTTACCAAAGTTAGATCTTCAAGTGCATTCATACTGTAGCAGTAGATGCGCAGAAAAGTTCAAGTCCAACATAGGTCTAGAAGTGCATGTAGCATCCTGCCTTGCTGCTCCCATACCTTAGGTATTGCTCGTTGTCCTAGCAATACCACCTTGATGAATTGTGTTTACAAGGCACCATTTAAGTTGCCAGAAACAATCCACATCGCGTTTCTTCAAGTGCGAAAACCTTGGAACGGATTACCATGGCAATTCAAACGGGGATGTGAAAAGCGACCACTCGACCAAGACACGCGAGTTCTTCGAACAGTGGGACTCCATAAAGACATCCTCGAGGACAGAGTACTGCCGAAGAATGTTGGTATTCGGAAACCTTAGGTCCCAAAGATGAAGTCGAGACGAAACAAAACCAAAGGAGACTTTGCCATCGTCGACGGTGTGCCTTCTTTGAAAAGCTTCTGGAACAAGAAGGGTTAGGGGGCTGAGTAACCGAAAAATGGTAGCGACTTCGCTTCAATTGGATACCACGGTTGACAAAGTTTGGGTCGGAGAACACGCGAAACAGACACCAGAGGATTTTCTAGCGAAGCAAGGTGCGATGCCATTGTGGCATACGACTCCAGGACCGACTCCCCCTTGTGCGACTTCGACCTAATCTGTACCGTTGAAATGACCATTTAATGCATTGCTTCACAGCACTACGATGTGTGCCAAGCTCTTAAGCTCCTCGGTCGCCCACTTCGTATTTCGCCTCGAGTTATGAATGGCAGCCCAGAGGATAAGCTAGGGGTATGGAGATGTTCCTGGTGTGACGACGAATTGCCATCGTCGATGGGTGGTGTTGAAGTCGGTCGAAAGGAGAAAACGAACCACGATAGCCTAGCATTCGAGCTCGGGCACCATGCTAGTACGATGCGGAGAAGTGCACAGTATTTCGTACTTCGTACTTCCGTACAAAGTCTGGACTGCGTGGTCAAAGACACATTTCGATACCGTAGCCTTTCTTGATCTGAAGTTGTGAAGAGCGCCACGACGAACGATGGGCTGTGCGTCGCGCGTGACACCAGTGATGATACCGGTAGATGATGTACTGTACTGCACTGTAGCTGGGGAGACGGGGAGACGGGTCTCCCAACCACATCTTGGGAGTCGTGATGGTGGAATCTCACGACATTTCCGTGTCTGCCTGTGGTTGCAGCCACCCCCTCCGGCAAGGTAGGTGAGGGAGGAGGCTTCGTGAAGGTTTAAGCTGTTCGTTGGACTAAGGCCAACTTGACGCCGGCCCTGACCTTCCCGCTGCGCACCTGCTTCAGCCCACGGCGACGGGTCCAGAACTTGTAGACTGGGCAAGAAAGCTCCCGGACTTTGATGTACTACTTACTTCCGTCGAGTCGTCCTGTACCGTACGCTTTTTCATGTAAAACGAAAAGCCGGAAGCCACGGGGATTAAGGGGTTTTCAACCTCTTGTTGGTGGCTGCTATGCTGTGCCACGAAGGATTTTGAGATGACAAACCTGACAAACCTGCCCTGTACTCCCCTGTACCAAGATCTCGCACGATGGCGCATCATACAGTACTGTGTGTGTATGCAAGAGTTGGCGGCCGGCGCAATCTTCCACCATTCACACGGGTTCTCGGGTTCCCTTCCAGTAATAGATACACGGACTCCGGGGCAGATGCCCTGACGCAGAATGCCTCACATTGGACGTCCTGTACTGTATAGCAAGTACTCTATAGAGTATATGTTGGTGGAGAGCCGAATCTTTGGCCGGGAGGAAGGACGTTTACAGCAGTAGGTACGTTCGTACAGTATTAGGCATCATCGCATATCTGCAGCATGTCACCAATCCGCCATTGCGCCAACTCGCCAATCCCAAGTTCCAAGACCGAAAATTACCTGAGCGAGCCCGACAAGGCAAACAAGCTCATCTGTAGGCTTGTGTCCGGCCCCCTTTCCGTGGCCGCCCATCATTGGCGTGGATGCATGCAAGCACGGCCAGCCCGTCGCTTATGCAAGCTCGCCAGAATTTGGGGATCTCTCGGATGGTCAGACCTCCTCACTGTACTTCTCGGCGTGAAGTGGAGGAAAAAGCAGCTTGGCAAACGGTTTCGCGTGCCTGAAGTTCTGCACCATTGCATTGTCTCTGTGGAAAGTCCGGCTTCAAGTCGAGCGACTCATGCTGGAGCGGATGTCAAAGAATCCAACGTGAGAACTTGTGCTAGTTCGAGTAATGCAAAAAGTAGTCAGAGTCATCTGTACTGTATGCCGCATTCTGGCGCCCGTGAGACCTGACTCCCCAACTTTCAACGGGAGCAGAGGACCGAGCGGAGCGACACTAACGGCAACGCATCTGGCTATCCTTCTTGTCTTCTGCTCACGTCAAGTTGTCAGAGTTGTGAGACTCAGCAGCAAGCTATTGAATCCCACCTGTCCGAGAACGCGGCTAAGTACAATCTTGGTTCTATTGTTTTGGCGGTGCCTTTGTCTGAATCTCTGAGTCTGCCCAGGTATCAGGCAACAAACAACAGGCAACAAGGAGAACACTCACAGTGAAATTGCAGTCTCAAAAAGCTCAGACTCTACTTTACGTCCGGAGAATTCCATCGTCTTGTCAATCACTCGGCTTTATCTTGGTTGTATCGTCGTGTATCGATGATTGTCGACGGTGCCCGGGACGGCGCCTCCACTGTCGCTTGCTGGGTGGGGTTGGAGAGGGTGCCTGAAGCCAACACAAACCTTCAGAACTCTCGTAGAAAAGGGAAGCGAAAGAGTTCCGGAATCCGCTGGAAGGGACCATGGGAATTAAAGCCCGAAGTGGATCATTCGAATCTGGGTTTCATTCATACTGCAATAATATTCCCTTGATGTAGTTGGAGCTGAGAGTTTGGTCGTGATTTGAGGACCCAAGGGTCTGGAGGAACGCCGGACCGAAATCAGCTGATAAATGAATGTGACATTTTCTGGAGTAGAGTAGTTGGGTGATGTGCCGTTGTTGATACAGCACTTCAGACGAATATATGTATCAGCATTCTTCTGGTTAGTGCGTGAGACAAGCAAAGCTGGACCCAGTCAGAGTGATGGTGTGTCTCCCTGAATCGTCAAAAGTATCGTGAAAAGATACTTCTACGGCTGACACTCCGCTGGTCAACCGGGAGGGTAGGCATTTCTTACCGTTAAAGGGATTGTGGTATGGCGAAGAGCGTACATCGCAACTTGCCCGATCAATGGAAAACCACGTTGTTCAAACAACTTTTGTACTTGCTTGCAAAAGTGCGCAGGATCAGGGCTCCATAGAATGAACGCCACAAAAGCGAGCGTAGAAGAGCGCCACGACGATTTACCACGACACGCCAGCCCTTTGGCCATCAATATGAATTGTTTGATGTTAAAGGACCCGATATATCCTCGGAAAGTCGTAGTCGAACTCTAAGCTCCGCCAACATTTATTACGTACTATGAGACCAAACGAGTAGAGTGGTAGTAATGCCAACCGCTCTTGCGACTTCCAAAAGGATATCTTCCTCCCAAACTCTTGATTTGTTGCCATGGCCAGATAGGCTTCACGAATCACTGCAAGTCGTCATCGCAATGTGATGAACGCCTGATGATCTTACTATAAAGCCACCCCTCATCGTATGTTTAAATTTATGTTAGATGCTGGAAGCTCGCTGGTGAAATAAGGCCTCTTCGCAGCTCCAAGAGCAAGTCGACTGGGGAAGTTCCTGGGCGACAAAGAAAGGCGAGTGTGTTGGGCTGTTGAGTGCCGAAACTCGCAGGGAGACCACTGTAACTAGGTCAGCTTGCTCTTGAGCCTTCCCCGATGAGTTATGAAGCTGTTGATCCTTGAGCTAAGCCCCTGAGATTAACAAGCTTTGGTATGTCTGTGCACGGCGCGAGGTTGGGATTCCCACTCTTGCGTGTCGCTGGACTAGCTACAGTAAGAGGCTCAAAACGGAGAAGCCACAAGGCTATCCTTGTCACTCAACTTTGCAGCCAGCCCACTCGTGACACCCGCTGTCAATGGCCTCGTTATGCACGTGTCGGGTCCCCTTCTGGGAGGCTGGAGAAGTGAGTGTCCTCATCAGCTTCCGCTTCTGTGAGACATATTGGCGTTGCAGTTCGGGAGGAAGATCAGTCGCTTCTGCAAGTCGGCAAGGTGCAGAGGACGGGTGTGCTACTGTACCTTCGTATGGAGTACAGTCGGCATAGTATTGTTTTCGCAAATACGTCGGGTATGAACCACCAACTCCTGCCGTCGCTGGTAGCGAGCACAGCTTCCGAGCCGTGCCGTTGGTTGTGGTGTGGTTGTCGCTATAGTAGTAGTAGTAGTAGTAGTAGTAGTAGTAGCAGCACTTGCAGAAGGATGCAGAGCAGGACGAGGAGGAGCAAGAGAAGTGGGATGAGGCAAGCCAAACCACGCAGCAGCTCCACGACGAGAACTGAGCATGTCTTCATAGGCTGCTGATATTTACACGACCAGCACCGCAGCTGAGCTGTGGAAATCTCCCGTGAAGATGAGCGTGCGTGCGCGAGCCCAAGAGCGCGCCGGTAGACTTTTCAAGACGTTCAAGACGTTCGGGGGGGCCCTTGAACATGCTGAGCCGGCGCCCCGACGAGGCTGCTGAAAGTCTCTCAAGCCCGCGTCCCCCAGCAACGTCTGAGCGCAAAGACACCACAACCATCCCCCACTCCGACCCGACGTGAGGCCCAGCGTCGACACGATTCGATACCGCATCTGCGTACCTATCATGAATGGCCGTCCAAGATTTGGCAGTCCAGGAGGGCGACGAAAGAGGGAGGTGGGTGCAGCGTCGGCAATATATTAATATATTGGATTTTGCAGCGCATTCATGATTGACGCGGACCAGCAAGCATCGCAAATGATGATCGGATTCTGTCAGACGCGGACAATTGATGGTGACTTGCGTATGGCGAGGGGGAGGCAAGATTAGGAGAGATTATGTTGACCGCGCGGGCTGCTGCAGTGTGCAGCTGTGGTGCTCCGGTGGCTGCTGCGACTAGGACGGTAGGTAATCTCCTGAGGCTCCTGGAAGAGAGGAGAGGAGGAGGAGGAGGGGAGAAGATCGGCCTTGGGTGTGCGTGTGAAATTTGAATGAGGTGCCAAGGATCTAATCATGTGGTCGGATATGCGCCGCTGTTGGCCTGTTGGCGTGTTTGCGCGAGTTGAGCGGCGATGGTGCATTGGGGAGCGATGAGCATCGCAGGCCGCGCTAGCTGTTAACCATAATACTGGCGAGCACCAGGGGGTCGTCGACGAGATGATTGTGGTTGTGGTTGTGCTGCTGCTGCTGCTGCTGCTGTTGTCGTCGTCCAGGATGGTCGGTGGTGGGCGTAGGACTCTGTACAAACATGCGTCCCCGTGGCTCCATGTGATGCGTGCAGGACGGAGGGAGACGGGACATACTGGTCGAGTCGTTCGCGGTTGGTGTTCTTCGCTCGCGTGAAGCCTGGCCAAGCGAAGGAAGCAATCACGGCACCAGACGCACTGGGCAGTCGTCGGCTTCCCACCTCTGGGCCACAACCTACCTACACACTCCTCCAGACGCCGGCGCCACGCACCCAACACGCCTTTGTTCACGTTAGTGAGCATGGTGCCCTCGCTCTGTGGCATCGCTTGCTAAGGATGCGACTCTCAAACTACTTCCAGACTACGCTCATCCTGACTGAAGCGCACGACGCCCCATTGTCTGCCGTTGCGGGCTCTTGCACAAGGGCGTCGTAGCCCTCGGCCGTGCTGGTGGTGTCTTGGAGCTGTTCCAGAAAGAGAGGAGCGCAGAGGTGAAGCCAGCCAGCGATCTTCGCCTCCCCCTGGTCTGCGGACGGTGGATCCATAGCTACTGTATTTACTTAGAGCTTGCTACTTGCAGTAGATTGATTGTGGATGTGGCTCAATGTGGATTCTCAGGGCGGTTGGTTCCTTTGGCTGGCTGTTGGAACAGATGCTATGCTGCCTAGGGACCTATCTAGGGCCCTTTCGGACCTTGCCTCTGGGTACTGACTGCCCTGCCCTGCCCTGCCCTACCGCAAGCTCATGCAGCTGAATGGGCGCATTCACCCGTGCTTTCTTCTGCGCCGACGACTCTCGCGGCCTGACGAGCGCTTTTTTCTTCTTCCACCCACACGCGCACATGAGCTGGAATGCCGTTTTTGCTTTTGTTTTCATTTTGGCTTTTGATTGTTGTTGTGGCGAGTACGAGGAGATGCTTCTCTCTCTCTGTCTCTGTCTCTGTCTCTGTCTCTGTCTCTGTCTCTGTCTCTGTCTCTCTCTCTCTCTCTGTTGGCTTTCCAGATGGCACCCAGGTCCCAAACAGGGAGGCTGGAGCGTCGCTCCTCCTCCTCCTCCTCCACTACTCGGCATATGGCCTCCGACCACCCTGGCCCTTCAACGTTCGCCCTCCCCTGGTTCTAGCTCTCCGCCGCACCCTGGCCCTGGCCCTGACCCTGACCCTGACCCTGACCCCGACCCCGACCCCTGGCCTCCTCCCTCCGCCGTCCTTGCTACCTCGCTGCTGCTGCTGCTGCTGCTCGCACTACTGCACCGTACATGCCATCATAAATACAGTAATACTCACCTTACGACTGGGGTCGCACTCCCATCGTCACGGCCAAATCTGGAGACCTTTGTCCTTGGGTTGAGGGTCCAAGCATCCCTAGAAAAAGGTATCCATCTCTCTGCCTTGCAGCACCACCAGCATCCCTCTTGTACCGGTGTCAACAAAAAAAGGGTACATCACTTCCTCCAGCCTGCCCAACCTGACGAACCTCACTTGCCATCGCTTCTCCGCCAAATTCCAATCCTTGCTTGGCGTGACTTCAACCTCGACCTGGACTTCGTCGCTACTGTCCCCATTTACCAATACCAATCCCCAATCCCCAATCCCCAATCCCAAAATCCACAATCCCCCATCAACAATCTGCGACGACAAGAATAACCTTACTCTGCAATTGCGCTGGACCTGGATAGGGTAGTTTGGTCCGCTCTGGGTGGGTGTCTGAACGGCTGTTGGCTGCGTCTCGAATCGAGATCCTGAAGTTTCAACCCCAACCGCACTGGCACTGCTCGAACTGCGCATACACATACTACGACATACAACGAGTCACAATAATCCGAGACCCTCTGCGCATGGGCTTCCTTTCACCAATTCTAACTGTCTGACACGTCAATTGCCCCTCGTTAAGCTCGCGTCGCCATAACATCTCCAGTTCCTTAGCATAACCCGTTTGTCCCAATACCTTGCCCCATCCCGCGGACTCTCTTCGACTGGTCTACCTTGTCGTGATATCATAGCAGAACAGGCCATCTGGGGGTTCAGGAACAAGAAGTTTCGTTCCTTTCGAGAACGATTGGCATAAAATTCTCTGGCCGGCATCACCAGCAGAGAGCGGTGCTTTACGAGGTTCGACGTTTCTTCCCGAAACCCTAAGTCACCCTCTTGATAGAGCCGAACTGGTATGCACCTTTCTCCCAAACCCAAGCGGACCACTGTGACATTCCTAGAGCCCCTCCAACAACATTCCTCACGCCCATCCACGAACAACACGAGAAGTCAAGCGGAACTTAGTTGCTAACCCTTCCCACAAGTAGACGCGAGCCCGGTCAGCTCTTCTCGCTCAACACCAACAACAATAACGACAGCAAGGAGGCGCAGGAAGCAGCAGTTGGAGCCGGTCATTTTCTTCCAACACGGATCACCAGGAGGTACGATTCAGACACCATCGCATCGCCAGTCCACTTGAGAGGCTTGGGCCAGACGCATTGTCGAGGGCCCGGTTTTACATCTAGGAATATAACAGCAAAAGGCAAAGCATTCCGTGCACCACGTCTCGCACCATCAACATCAACACTGCATACGGCGATTCCATGGTAGCCTCACACGGTGGCCCATCATGGTGAAGGTGGACAAGCAACGGACCAGTGCTCTCGTCGCTCCTCTCACCATCCACAAGCAAGGTCGAGCTCAAGACTTCAGTGACCCAACGAGGCACAAGAGGAATACTTCCTCGAGCAGTAGCACCCACACGACTTCTACGAGCACCCAGATGACACCGCCGGCGACACCCAATGGGTCGCAGGAGGACTTATCTCAACAAATGCAAGCTCCCCAACCCGTCTTCCACAACTTCTTGCGCGCCTTTTACCCTTTTCACCCAACATATGCCGTCTCCGATAGCACGGTGACCCTGCCTCTGAACGAAGGCGACGTCGTTCTGGTACATTCGATACATACAAATGGCTGGGCAGATGGTACCCTCCTGATATCTGGCGCCAGGGGCTGGCTGCCAACGAATTATTGCGAGGCCTATGAGCCAGATTCGATGCGGACCCTACTCCAGTCTCTGTTGAATTTCTGGGATCTGATGCGTAGCGGCCACCGAAGTGATAGCGAAGTATTCGGGAACCAAGAGTTCATGAGAGGCATCGTGGCAGGTGTCCGATTTCTGTTGGTAAGCGACGTTGCTGAAGTCGACTCTTTTTTCTGTTGAAGCTGACGTGTAGCAGGAAAAATCGGATTGCCTTACTCGAGAAGCGCCACTCGTTCAAAGCAACGATGGATTGCGCCGGAATCGAAAGGCGCTTCTATCGGACCTGTCTGCACTGGTAAAATCAGCGAAGCGACTGCAGGAGTTTACCGTGTCGCCAAGCAGTGCTGACGATGTGAACGACGTGATAGACGAGATGATACTAAAGGCCTTCAAGATTGTTATCAAGGGAGTGAGGTTCCTTGATATTCTCGAAGAGGACCGGAGATCGCGCCAGCCCATTATGCATAGAGTGATGTCCACCGTGGTTGAAGAAACTTACATTCCCCCAACGCCGCCTGCAGATTCGACGTCCTTCGGGGGCACACAGCATTCCGACACTGCATCTTCCGATGCCACCTCCCGAAGAAGCTCGAGGGTTAGCACAGCAAGCGGCGTGTCGAATTCCACACGAGCAGACGAACACACAAATGGCCAGTCCCACAAACGGACGTCGTTTGCACAGTCAGCCAATTCCACCGCAGACAGGCGGTTGTCAAGGCCAACCTCGGTGCTGGTTAAAAGGCAGTCCGTATCGCATCGCCTCTCTCAGAGCCTTCCAGCAGTGCAACGGCAGAATCTTGTGTCTGAGCGACTCAATGCCAGTCATGACACCTTTCTCTCATATCTCGGATCGTTCATTGGACGGTTACATCTTCAGTCTCAGTCTTCCGCAGATTTACTCGTCACCATACGCCATTCGGTTACTGCCGGGCGAGCCCTCCTATCGGTTGTCGAGGTGATCTGCGCCCACGACCATCTAAGCGCTGATGCTTTAGACCCGGCGCGCGGCGCGATGTATGATCGTATCAACAAGCTAGTCGTAGCCGCGAGAGAAATCATTCAAAATTCGGGGCTGGAGGAGGACGATGTAGTAATGCCACAAGAAAATGGTCGTCTTCTGATGGCTGCAACAGCGTGCGTGAAGGCTGCTGGCGAATGTGTAGCAAAGACGAAGTTTGTCATCGAGCGCATTGGAGACTTTGATTTCGAAGATGGCTTGGGCATAGATGTCAACCAAATCGGCATGGCGACAAGTCAAAACAATGATTCGGAACAAGCCGCTCAGAGCACAACAGCACCGGCACCGACTTCAACGATCGATACGGCGGAACCAGCAGGCAAACCTCAACCACCACCACTCATTATTCCTGCCTATGAAAAGCCCCTTCCCGATGTTCCCCAGGAAACTTCTTCAGACGATGACAAGAGAATCTCGCCCCGGACTCTTGCACCTGTCACTGAAGATCAGGGCGAGAATGATGCCACGGCGAATTTGAACTCTTCCTACTTACCACCACTTCCAAAATTACACAGCCCATTGATGGCCCAGGATGAGTACAGCCCCTCCGACAAGTCATCAACACACGATGGAGATTATCAAGGCTCATTCCGCTCGGGAAGCATTGCGGTATCGAGTACGGGTACGAGCAGTACATACCTTAGCAGCATGCGCGACTCGGAATCAAGCATGATCTCGACATCTACGCGAGCCACCACCCCAGATCTCACCACATATATACCAAAGACGAAGCCATCACTCTCAGACCTGAACGCTTCCGGTAACCAATCGACTCTGGCTGAAGAAGAGGATGGGGAATTCAAGATGCTCGAGAGAACATTTGCCCACGAGCTCCTCCACAAGGACGGTCAGATTACCGGAGGTACCTTGCCTGCACTCGTTGAGCGCCTTACTACCCACGACTCAACGCCCGATGCAATGTTTGTTTCGACTTTCTACCTCACTTTCCGCCTATTTGCTACACCGGTTGAGCTCGCCAGAGCTTTAGTAGACCGATTTGACTACGTTGCTGAAAGTCCTCATATCGCAGCGCCAGTTCGACTACGGGTTTACAATGTATTCAAAGGCTGGCTCGAGTCACATTGGCGCCAAACGGCCGACCGGGATGCTCTAACTGTTGTTGAATTATTTGCACAAGACAAGCTCATTGCAGTTCTCCCTGGGGCTGGACGTCGCTTGATGGAGCTTACTACCAAGGTTGCTTCGACGGATGGGCCCCTTGTTCCTCGCCTTGTATCCTCAATGGGCAAGACCAGCACATCGATCAGCCAATACATCCCAGCTGATACTCCGCTTCCACAAGCCAATATGTCCAAAGCACAGACAGCCGCTCTGAAGAATTGGAAGATGGGTGGCAGCATGCCTGATCTCTTGATTTTCGATCCGCTCGAGTTGGCTAGGCAGTTGACCATCAAGGAAATGAACATATTTTGTTCGATCTTGCCAGACGAGCTTCTTGGGTCAGAATGGACCAAGAGATCCGGCTCGAATGCCTTGAATGTCAGGGCAATGTCGACGCTCTCAACAGATCTCTCTAACCTGGTTGCTGATACCATTCTTCAACATGACGATGCCAAGAAGCGAGCTATGACCATCAAGCATTGGATCAAGGTTGCCCACAAGTGCTTAGAACTCAACAATTACGATACCTTGATGGCCATCATCTGCTCACTCAACTCGTCCACTATTATACGTTTGAAGAGAACATGGGACATTGTCTCGCTCAGACGACGGGATATGCTCAAAGGACTCCAGGCTATTGTTGAGCCCGACAAGAACTATGGAGTCCTTCGTCGTAGACTTCATGATCATGTGCCACCATGTCTTCCATTCGTTGGCACCTACTTGACCGATCTTACCTTTGTAGATGCCGGTAACCCAGCCACCAAACATCTTCCTGGCCTTGGTGGCCATGAAGGCATGGCAGTTATCAACTTCGACAAGCATACTCGGACTGCAAAGATCATCGGAGAGCTTCAGCGATTCCAGATTCCCTACCGTCTCACAGAAGTTCCCGAGCTGCAAGAGTGGATCCAGGCTCAGATCGTTCGGGTCAAGTCTTCGCCCGAACTCGAAAATGTCCAGCAACAATACCGCAAGTCTCTGCTCTTAGAACCCCGCCAAAACCTCCCGAAACCCTCCCCCATTGATGCTCCTCAAGGTGGCGCCTTTTCTTTCTGGCCTCACTCAAACAAGGATAGAAGCGCTTCTATCCCTACTATTTAGAGTCTCCAATATGGAGGCTTTTTCTCTTCACACATTAACTTCCCACGGATACCACACACTCATGACCGATTTGATACCCAACTTTGAATAGCGTTTTTAGCGAATGATCTTTACTGGGCTCCGGCGTTTTGGAACGGAAACTCTTTTCTTTTTTTACCACTATTGAATACCATATTCGGCGTGGCATCGCCTTTCGAGGATATTGGTATTGGACAACGACATTTTGTCCGCGCGGATTGTTGGAATCATTACGGCCGTTTACTGGAAAGGGAGCATTATTTGGCAAACCCTGGCATGGGCTTTAGGGATAATGTTGTTCTTTTGGCTTGTGCTTGAAAAGAATTCTTTTAATTGTATACACATGCCTGCATCCTTTCCGTTCTTGTTTGGCCTCTTTTCCCTTTTCTTTTTTTTCTGGTCAGAGTTAGAGAGGGCTGGAAATTGCTCGCTGGAAGAAGACAGGCATACCTCATCATCACACCCCAAAAGCTTTACGGTTCGGGCTGGATTCGAGATTTTGTTCTCCAAAAGAGCTCGCGCTCAACTTTCTTTTCTGTTGTATACATCATTCTTTGTGGGGGCTGGGTAGGAATAGGATAACATGGTTGTGGCTTGACTGGGGCTGGGCAAGGCAAAAGCAACAGATAAAGGTTGGCGACAACGCTGGGTAGCGGTGGATGAGATGGGATGCATGTATATGTATACAGCAGGCAAGCTAGTGGACAGTTAGCTGAGAATGATGCTGCTACTGAGGAAGCTGTGATGAATGAACTTTATGACATTGAAATGGCCTGACAGTTCAACGTGTTGTGATTGTTGCTGTGAAATGGAGATTTGTACTTTTGTTCCTCGAGGGAAACAGTGAATACTCAAATGTGTAGCATCTCATACATGTATATGTTACAGATGAATTTCTCCTGCCGAACTGTTTTCTTACCTTCTCAGTGATTCATTCGAGGCATGTAGCGAACAAGTCAAGTAGTCCTCCATCTCGATTCTCAGTAGCAAATATAATCTGATCTAATCTCAACCATCCAAGCCCATGCCCACTCTTTCTTACAGCCTACATAACCATCCATCTCATGCACCTACAATCAAACCCGAGTTTGTTCTTGTTTGATGATCCTTGTTCTCTTCTCTGGTCCTTCTTCTACGCTATATAAAGATATTTATCATAAGGGACAACAATCAACGCAGTCACTGATACCGTAAGCGGTGTGAGCGTGCGTTGGTTCTGAATCATGGCATGTGAGGTTTGGGATGGCTAGGTAGGTAGGGGATTGTGAGGAGGGGGGGAGGCTGGCTGGCATGTGAGGAGGTAGGTATGTGAGGATGGTGGTGTGGGCTTTAAGCGAGGGGGGGAGGGGGTGCGGTGTTTGTATACGGTATTATGTTATGTTGTGTTTATTCTTTTTGAGGCGGGGGCCAGGGGGTTGGTTGGTTTGTTCATTTGTTTGGCACTTACTTATCACTACTCTTATCTTCTTGTATGTTCTCTTCGTTCTGCTATATGAGCCGCATTTCTATCTTGTGATGACTACTTGGCATGCGATGCGATGCGAGGTGGTTGGTAATCAGGTACAGCGTGTTGGCGGTGTTGAGAGTGTTTTGTTTTCTCATTTGTTCGCTTGCTTGGTTTGGTGCTTCTTCTCACGTGTCGTGCCAACGGCGTGGCGTAGCTGGCTTGTGGCATGTACGATGTAATCTGGCTTCCTGGATGTGCAAGCTAGTCTCAAGTGGCGTGACTAGCTAGCGCTCTTCTACTGTACCGTTGTACGTGGTGTGTGTAGTGGTGGTGGTGGTGGTGGGGTTTTTCCTTTCGTATGGTCTTGTTTGTTGTTTATTGTTTACTGTTTATCATCGCTGTTGTTTGTTAGATTACCCTTTCCTGCTGTGGAGTAGGCAGGTGGTTGTGTTTGGTTTGTTTCGTACTTTGGGTATGTATGTGGGCCTGAGGCGAGGAGGAATGTGGAGGGAAGTGCGAGGGAAAGTGGGATTTAGGTAGCTTGCGAAAATTCAGAATCTGGTTGTGATGATGGAGATTGTCTCAATATATATCACTGCATGTCTTGCTTGTTTGATTATTTGGATTTTGGGGTTGGGGTTTGAGGTTTTGTTGGGTGTGGGATTTTAAGGGGTTACATTGCTAGTTAGTTGTTGATGGAGGATTGGGTTTTGTTTTTGTTTATGTTGATTATGGGCACGGCTGGGGGTTTTGAGGTTAGTTGAGGTAACGGGATTGTGTAAGGAGAGGTCTTGGGTTCACAGGTAGGGGAAGGGAGGAAGCGAGGGAGGAAGGGAGGGAGCGAGGGAGGAAGGGAAGGAAAAAGGATGTTTGATAGGGATAGAAGATAGGGAAAGAGGCGGGAGGGTGGCTTCTCGCGATGTGACGGGCTTTGAATGTATGGAGTGATCGAAGACTGGATTATGTAAGGCTCAATGGATAAGAGGAAGTGGCGTGATGGGAGCGGAGAATTGATGGACTTTTACATGTGCCAAAATGGCTGGCAGTGGCATGATAGACGGAAAAGTATCTCTGCTGGCAAGAAAGAATCAAAGAAAAGTGGCATGTCGAAATGGAATAGAGCGGAAGAAGGTCCGGAAGGCCTTACAGTCATCGGACTGTGGATGCAAGGGGTGTACATTTTAAGGTCGGATCTTTTATGATGTGCCGGAGAAATGCGCCCGTATATCTGCTTACGAAAGTACGAGAGTATCGTACAATACAGTCTAGTAACGATAAAAGCCTAGACGTAGGATTTAAGGTTGGGCAATGGGCGTGGCAAGTTGGGTATTGTGTTAGCTGGTGTGGGATAAGGTTGAGGCTGACTGGGCTTAGACCAACTGACGAGTCAGGACTTGAGATAGTGGGATGGTGGTCGATGTGAGGGGGTTGTAAGGTAGTGTTAGATCGTGGTTCTACATTCCCTTTTTTTAAGCGATGGGATTTTGGGAAGGCAGATTATTGGTGACATGGTATTGGAGGCGAGCAAGGAAGGTATGGGAAGAATGTATGGTGGCAGATACCTGTAGGGCTGGATCGCTTGGGATGCTGGCCTTGGCTTGGTTGGAGGATTCTTTACGTTTGCATTTTAGGTTTGGGTTTGGGTTTGGGTTTAGGTTTGGGTTCTCGGATCTTTGCGAAGGAAGTGTTGGATTGGTGATCAGGGGGGGATGATCAGGGGATTGGTCCTTATTTTTCTGGGCTTTGAGAGGAAAGTTTGTGTGTAGTAAGTAGGTTTGGTGGATGTTTTGCCCGAGAGGGTGGTTAGCCAGGGCATTGATCTTTAGTTTAGTTCTGTGTGGGTTCATGGAAGGATAATATCATATAGTCTTGTCGGATGCTGAGCCGGCTTGGTGTAATGCTATTCTGTACCTTTCGTACAATACGTAGTGATAAATTCTGCAGTGTTGATAATAGGTTTCATCATTTGTTTTCCTCGGCTAAAGTCTCAAGAGCCTATTGTATCTTTGCAAAAACCCACATAATTTTAAAGTTTTCTGTAAAATAATAATGATGTATTGTATAACTAATTTTAGGCAGGAAGGCTTGAAAATATTTGCTAATAATCAGGGTTTTATAACAGTTCAAATAATAGAGCCAGTGCTTAGAGTCGGCGGGCAACTTGGAGCCTTTTTAGCTTACGGTCTTCAAGTGAATATCTTGAGGTACTTACCTTAAGTATTAATCATGGCAAAGGTTTCCTCTTAAACAACCCATGTTTACACCAAACGAGTCCCACTCTACCGATTATAAGCATTCCTTCCTACTACTACGCTAGGCTCCAAAGCATCTACGTACCTGGCTATTTCAAAGAAGTAGATAGCAAACTCTAGAGATGTTGTTCTCTGTAGCATTGTGGGCAATTTTACGTATCTTTAGTGCAGAAATGGAACGAGGATCCTCATTCTGTTCAAGTAAGAAGCGCATTATCCCCAGCCATCGCCTTTCTCATGGTGTTTCTTTATATTTCCTCCTCCGTTTTTGCTCTTGTGGCGACGGCTTTTTTTTTCGGAAGACCCGCGTTTATAATTGCCTTGATTTTCAACTTTGGGAGATGAGGGATCAACTTCATCTCCTAGTCCTTGATACTGGAATAGCTAGTTGTCGTACTGCAAGGATGGACAGATGAAGTTTGATTCCGATTCCGATGCCGAAGAGCACCTAGGTTAATAACCTGTTGATTGGTTACGTATGAAGCAGCAAGCTATAAGGCAATGTAATTATATTGTATAATCTGTAAAGAGCGAAGAGAGCTCGAGAGACTAGTTTTAATGGCTAAGCGAGGCTTAGCGAGGGCAAGTCGGCTAATTAGAGGTATGTAAATATTCCATTCAACAAAAGAAAAAGATAGTAGTTGCTAAATTGCGGTTTTCTTACAAGGTTCTGCTCACAAGCAGCTTAGTTGAGCTATCCTTCTAAGTACAGTGAGCAGATAATTAAGGTAATACACACGGAGTAGTGGCTAGCAACTAAGTTTGCCTTGTTTGATACCTAATAAATTTACTAAAATTGATTTTAACTTAGACCATAAGGAGAGACTCGAATCTCAGCCTACCAACGGCTAAATTCCTGATGGAAAAGTTCACCTTTATGTTACTATCGAGGAACTTACATAGGACAATAACCGTCAGGTTTAGTAGCCTTGGATAAAGATTATTCTTCGCATTAGCTTACATCCAACACTCCAATAACAGATAAAATATCAATCAATTAATCTTTCTCCACCACGAGCCCACTCTCTACAAGTATGGAAGTTGTATAATACACAGAATTGCCCTATATTTTACTTCTCCGCATATGACCGTTTCACAGTCTAAAAACATATCAGGTCAAGGGAAAGCTACGAAATGCATTTCTATAGAGATAATACATTCTAGAATCGGTGCTAGAAGGTCTTTGCCGGAAGAGTATCAAAGAAACACCAGAGGCAAAGTTCTATGTCCAAGCCACAAAGACTAACATATATCCGTAGAGTAGTAACCTGAGCGAGTAATTTTAAAGCAACGAGTAGAAAATTAAAAATGTATGTAAGGATGACAAATTCGATCTAACGGCAGTCTATAGAGCTCAAGTGTGACAGAAATAAAGTAACCTCTCTTAAATCGCCGGCCGAGCATAAAAGCTCTGCAGCATTAAGATGTCTCGATTTCAATTAAGTGTGAAGTGTCCTTCGAGTCGTTAATACAGCAAATCACAGGATACGATATCCAAAGCTCAGAATGAAAATTTGTTTCAAAGAAGGTATTCACCCAGGAAGCAATAGTGAGATACTTTGCGAAAACTCAGATATGGCAGAAACAGTTAGGATGCAAACGAGCCTTCAGATTTTTCAGCGCAAAACAAGCCTTTTATGGCCGATATCTGACTCAAAATGATCGCTCCTGTTGAACGTTACGGGGGAATAGTCATGTGATTCTGTTTGAGCTGTTTGCTTCGCTTAAGCTCGCTTAGCCACTACAAAAGCCCCCTCGAAGAGTTCA